>CACRXK020014319.1:0-12724 GCA_902702795.2 Paramuricea clavata
TAGCATGCAAGTTTATATGAGGGCAATTATGAAGGGTTTACATCAGAGGGTTGGGGCATGTATGATGTATATTAACTAGAATGGCTCATAAACTTGCTGGTGCTACGTGCAATAGATAAATTATACGAGGCAACGTATAAATCAAGACAATATAAAATAACGACTATTAAAATGGTCAAAGCCGATCGATTGCTGTGGCTTTGAGAATTGCAAATGCAAACACATGTTTAGGATTTATTATAATACATACTGAAATGAGCTTCATGCATCAATAGCCAAAGCACAAACCGTTCTGCCATACACTTTGTCTTTGTCTTCAGCAATGACTCTGCTGTGCCATATAATACAGTCAGAATATTTCCCATCTTCCAATGTCTTCGCTTCTTTATCGCTCTCGATTAAACTTAATAATGACACAGCACCGACTCCTAGATCGTGTCATTTTTTTACTTGATTACGATCGTATTGAATTTATCAATGACGATTACTAAATGTTTACAATGTTTACAATTTGTTTAAATATTTAAATCCAAATATTACATCGAATAGCTTCGGTAACGGCGTGATAAATAAGTGATTTCCTGCGTCAGTTGTGAGATTTACGAAAACATCCTTCTTTTCGTTTATAATAAACTGAAAAGTCTTTTTCTGATGCGCAGTGTTAAAACTTCCAAATTTAAAAATAGTACAGACTTGTTGATAATAGCACAAGAGTGATAATAACCCATGCGTGTGAAGGTCATTGAAGGCCGATCTTCCAATTATCGTGTAGATGATTGTGATTGGTTAATTGCCGGGAAGTCAAATGTATAGCGAATGTGAGCAGACGTTAGGTGAGGCCTCGGCCACTAACAACGTCTGCGCAGGAGGCTAAGCTAATATATGCACCCTTTTATTGTTAACCCTTTGAGCAGCAATGTGCCCAAGTGCACCCTACTTTGTTATGTTGCACTTAACTAACACCAGACATTTTACTTTGTGAAATGCCAGACAATTTTACTCCTCAAGAGCAGTGTCCTGCTCACTAATGGTTATCCAAACTATCTGCCAATGTGCCTTGATAAGCCATTAGGCCGAAATGCACCCAAATGGACCCGCCTTTGTTATTTTACTCTGTCAAATGCCAGACAATTTTAGTCATCAAGAAGAGAGTCCTGCGTGCTAGTGGGTTAAATGACTTAATTACATATGTTATATATAAACTTAAGCTGTTAGATAGTCCCATTGTATATTAATTTTTTACTTATCTTGACACAGGCTTGTATGTTGGATTGATACGACTACCTGTAAATATGGTTAAACTTGGCTATGTGATTCAAAGGTTGTGGTTCACCGAGCGATAAAGAAAATGATACAAAGATGGAATGATTGGATGCAAGTTATTTACAGTGTTTCATATGACAGGTATTCTGATTGTGGAAGATGTGGGCTTGCAATATTTTGACAATTGCATGGCTATAAAGTACGAGACAATTAATATAGTACTCCATTACTCTAATTGCCAGAACACTGCATCAGAATGAGAAGTTGTCTGTTACAGTTCGGTTTAGTAAAAGTACATAGTAAAAGTACATAGTCAACTATGTAAAATGTAATTTAGTCAGTGTCAAATAAATATTTTGTCATGGATAAACTCAAATGAGCATGTCTCTAATGTCATTTTACTTTTAATAAGAATATGTAGATGTGTTTTCTAATACACCTCCTTAGGTTTGCTGTGTTATTATAGCATCTTTTGTAGGTGTGTTATGTAACACACCTTAGTGTGTTATGAAACACACCTTACAACGTGCTGTAAACATTACAGACCTGAATGGTGTGTTATACAGCACAGCTTTAGGTGTTTTTAAAACACGCCATGGTGTGTATGAAAACACGCCATGGTGTGTATGAAAACACACCATGGTGTGTACAAAAACACGCCATGGTGTGTTCAAAAACACACCTTTATACAAAACACACCTTTAGGTGTGTTAAAATCTGGACAAGCCGAAAACACACCTTAAGGTGGGTTTTAGAAAACGCCTTAAGGTGTGTTAAACACACCTTAAGGTGTGTTAAACACACCTCAAGGTGTGTTACAAAACACGCCAAAAGCTGTGTTAAACACACCTTAAGGTGTGTTTGAAAACACATCTAAAGGTGTGTTAAAATCTGGACAAAAAGGTGTGTTAAATTAACACACCTTTTTTTAGAGTGTATATATATATATATATATATATATATATATATATATATATATATATATATATATATATATATATATATATATATATATATATATATATAGTAATAATATAGTAATGATATAACTGCAATATATTTAACAATTATACCATGAGCTCGAGTCGTATATGAGCTGATAGCCAACGAGGTGCGTAGCACCGAGTCGGCTATCAGCCATATACGACGAGAGCGAATGGTATAATTGTTTTATAATATAGTCTAATATAGCCATTAACTGAAGCAGTAATTAATTATTCACTGTTACAATGTGTTGACAATTTTTTCGGCCAAACACCGCTTGAAAATTTGAAATACTTTTGTTTTACAACTCGAAGACGAAGTGAAAGAAATGGTTTTAGAACCTCTATATCTCACAGGAAAGCTCAGATATATTATACAGATGTTTGGTACTATAGTAAGTGATTGTTGACTGCAAATTCATTTGTCGTTCATTGCAAACTTTTCTGAACAATTTATATTCTCAATAAACATGTTTTTTCGCTGTTGTTTCGGTATTAATTCTTTAAAAAACTTGCATTTAAACTAATTTCTACGTAATAAATGTATTTTGCTAACCTGTCAATTTTTTTTTCAGAGTTTTTCCTTGTAATATTATTATTCTCAAAGCGTATATTTTCCTTTTTCTGCTTCGCAAAACTCATGTAGTTTTTGGACCGCCATCTTGTTTTTCGCTACTCGCCGTATATGAGCTGATATACGGCGAGTAATTCAACCAATCAGATTGCAGAACAGCTCATATACGGTGGATGACTATATTATAAATATATATATACTATAATATATATATATATATATATATATACTATAATATATATATATATATATATATATATATATATATATATATATATATATATATATATATATATATATATATATATATATATATATATATATATATATATATATATATATATATATATATATATATAATTCAATTTGTTTTGGTTGTCTAGATATATAAAGTGCTCAATACTAAAAGTATAGCAGAGCTTATTAGATTGTTATTATATATGTATATATATATATGTATATATATATATATATATATATATATATATATATATATATATATATATATATATATATATATATATATATATATATATATATATATACATATATATATATATATGTCATGTGGAGTGACTTTATATCTGCATGCTAAAACTCATGGTATATGATTATATAATTGTTCATCCTAACTAGTATTTTTTTGTATTCATAGTCAAAACACTCATTGTCGTGTGTTATCAGAAATAAAATGCTCGGCTTTGCCTCGCGTTTTATATCTGATAAAACACTCCTACTCGTGTTTTCAAAAGTACTTATAAGTAAGGCCGGCGCAAGGGGGGCAGGGGGGGGCAAAATACCTGAGGCCCAGAGTGCTCAGAGGGGCCGGAAATCTCGGTAAAATGTTCGTATTGTCACAGAGTAGAGACATACAGAGACGTAAGCTTACGTTTTCCTGTCCCCACTTTTTTCAGGCGACCGGGCAAAAATGATCAACTGCGCGTGCTCAGCATGTTTAAAGTGAGTCGTCATCAGGTCGTCATCCAATCAGATGCATGCATCTAATCACTTGCCGAGCATGCGCACAAGAAAGTGGGTGCACTAGTTACGTTTCTGTATGTATCTACTCTGTGGTATTGTTTATCTGCAGCGCTTTATGTTTGTCCTAAACGAAATACGCCTACTTGCAGACTATCCTCTGATTGTCGTCATCGATCGTAAAACGCACCAAATGTGAAATAAACGATTTTTCGATCGTTTTCTCAGCAAAAAAGATAGCTGAACATCGGTCACATTGCGTTTTTATCAGTTATGCGGCGATTTCTTGCGAGTAATTCGCTGGCAATTCTCTCTTTGATTGCGATTAAAAACAGGCAGCGGGAGAATCGAGAGGGACAGGGGGCCCGTGTGCACCAATCGTCATTTTGTCCCGGGCCTCGTGGTTGCCTCTCGCCGGCCTTGCCTATAAGACTTGACAAAAAGCACTCATTCGGTAAAAATTTTAGCGTGATTTGTAATTGTATAAAACTTGTTTGATAACACCCGATGGTTTATCCGCGCCAGTGTCCACTCCGATTACGGGCATGTCGGAGTTATCTAATTGGCTGGAAGATATATCAAAATTATTATATATAAAGATTTATAGTTGAAAATGAGAAGTATATTACTCATTACGTTTAGTTTGGTATAATATGAAACGTTGCATGCACGTCATGTCGCAAATGACGTGCGACACTAACGGTCGACTGCAGTTTGTTAATGTCTAGGTAATTTAATATCGTGCTGTTTAAGAATATTTGATTTCATTGTTTTAACGACAAAATTGTTAGTAATAAAAACAACAACAACAAATTTTAAAATATTAATGTACTAGAGCTCTCTATAGATTAAAAACTCAACAAATATACATGTACAGTTATATTAATTCAGATTATAATTAGGTCACAGAGTGACATAATCTAATGAATAACGAAGCATTATTTGAAAGGGAGAGCAAGTGGCATTTTCAAATGCCCTCTCTTATAACTGTATTGCATGGTGGCTTCAAACCTGTAAATTATCCATCTTTACATGATAATTACTCGGTTTGTTTGTCATAGAAAAACAGGGCAGGGCCAAGGGAACTAAACTTTATTTGGAAAAGGGGCTATTCGGAAATCCTTTCACTTCGTGTTTTTAATTAATATGTATAGACAATTATTTCTCATGTGTGGAACTCATTTAAATCATTGAAATCTGTCAAATTGGGAGTTTTCATGACTTCCAAATATTTTTTGTGTTGTATGTGGCAAATATTTTCTCAAACGCAATTTGGTGTTGAGATGTAAATACAGATGACAGCCAGGGGAAATAAGTAACACAATTATTGGGAGAACAAAGAGAGTCAGACTGCACGTCTTTGAATGATAATTATAGAACTTGTGTTGTGGCATACAAGGTGTCCCAAAAAAGACCCACAAGTATTGAAATAACGTATTGATAAAATTTGAATGCCGTAGCATTAAACTGAACGCAAACGGATGCGTAAACTGACAGGGTGCATATACAGTATTATAAACATATTGATTTATTAAGAATTCAGATTATTCATGCCTTTATGCATGCACTTGCATGTGAGTTCAGCAGAAAAACCTCGGTCCGATATTATAATAACGCATTCTAATAACGTATTGTTAGAATTTGAGACATTCAAATTCTAACAATACGTTATTTCAATAGTTGTGGGTTTTTTGAGACATCCTGTACAGTGTGTATAAAAAAACTGAACCCTTTCAAATTCGAATTAGCTATACTACGTTTGTAGTAATTTGACAGCTCTAATTGCTTTAAATTAATAATTGGTTGGATAAGAACACTAGGTCTTGTACTCATGGGACAAAACTCAAAGAAATAAAAATTAGAAAATTTTAAAAAAATACAGTAAACACGTTCCAGAGCAAAGTGAAATATTCTATTTAAGAAAATTCATGCCAAATTTGACCGAAATTCTAAAAATTGTCAACAAATGAACAAAATTCGTTTCGTTAATGCTAAAAAGCCAAATTTAGACAATAATTTGCCACAAAAAATGAAGTGTTGCAAGATTCGATATAAATTGGTTGTTTTAGCATCATCCTGACATTTATATACAAAATAGTTTACACTAATTATAGTACAATCACCTAAAGCATTGACATAAAATCTATATTTTGGCACTGCAAATGCAGCGCCAACTCGAAAGCATGGACATAAAATCTACAACATATTGGCACTGCAATTGCAGCGCCAACTCAAGGCATTTAGATATAATCTATAACTTGTTGGCACTGCAATTGCAGCGCCAACTAAAAGGCATTGACATATGATCTATATCTTATTGGCACTGCAATTGCAGCGCCAACTAAAGGCATTGACATATGATCTACAGTATAACTTATTGGCACTGCAATTGCAGCGCCAACTGAAGTCATTGACATATGATCTATAGACTATAACGTTAATTTATTGGCACTGCAATTGCAGCACCAACTCAAGACATTGGCCGTTTTTATACTAGAGACGCATCATGCGTCTGGACGCATAATGCGTCTCTAGTATAAAAACGGCCAATGCGACGAACTATCAACATTTATTGTTCGTCTGGTTATGCGTCCTTAGTATAAAGACGGGCACAAGACGCATTATGCGTCTAGACGAACTATCATCGGTTGTGCGTCTCTTAAGACGAAGAATCGAACATAGTTCGTCTAGACGCATAATGCGTCTTGTGCCCGTCTTTATACTAAGGACGCATAAACAGACGAACAACAAGTGCTTGCCCAAGTTCGTCCAGACGCATAATGCGTCTCTAGTATAAAAACGGCCAATGCCATTGATATAAAATCTATAAGTTCATGAATAATGGTACTGCAGTGCCGACTGCCGAGACTAGATGGAAGGAGATATATGCCTTTGAACAACATTTATGGTAAAATTAAGACATTCTCAGTACAGTGTGATAGGGCCAAATCCCCATTTTATTCATTGACAGTAGTCAGTGGTGAGTCAGAAATTTAATTCACTACATCGGTACATGTTCTTCAATAACAATATGATACGCAGTATATAGAAACCATCCAGTTATCAAGTATTTAAAATTTCTGTCCTGAGACTGAGGCCTAGTGTGATTCAAACAAATTCTGCAATTTATAGTTAAAATTTTCCTAAATGTTCAAATCAGTTAAAATTGCAGAATAGAGAATTAGTTATTCAGTAGAAAACAGTTATAATAATTCCTAATTCCTCTCCCCTGCCATAAAATGACACATTTGGCATTTGGTCTCTGGGCAAAACTTTGAGTCCTGTAATTCAAAAGCGGCAAGATCAACACATTCTTTCGATAATTCATCCGTCCATATTGTGTCACCACATGGCCATGGTACTTTATAATTTTTATTCCATCTTCGAATCAACATGGGTCACTCCAGGTCTGCCATACGGTCCTGTATACACCTATAAATGCGATTAAATGTATGATCAAACTACTAGCTGAAATATAATATTAGAGAGTTTATTACATGTATAGGTAGTGAATTCTGAAATGAGACACAAGGGTTTTAATTCAACTGGGCCTGCTAGACTAAAATGACTGAAAATGACTGAAAAACGGCAAACATTGCAAGTCACTTGGTGGAATTAATATTAGAATGTTAGGGTTTGTAATCCAAGTGAGAATATATACATTTTAAGACCTAACCAGGAACGACTGCGAAAAATGCAGCACAACGTCCTCTGGTAGGAATTGAACCTACGGGCCTGCGATTCCGGTGCAGCGCTCTAACCAACTGAGCTACAGAGGCCAGCTCTTGAGTTGTAACCGCAAGTTCATGTATATATAGGTAATCGGGTGTGCGGGTTGTGATAAGGTCAGGACTTCAATAATTTGGATTCTTGCACTTCACTTGGTGGAATTAATATTAGAATGTTAGGGTTTGTAATCCAAGTGAGAATATATACATTTTAAGACCTAACCAGGAACGACTGCGAAAAATGCAGCACAAGGTCCTCTGGTAGGAATTGAACCTACGGCCCTGCGATTCCGGTGCAGCGCTCTAACCAACTGAGCTACAGAGGCCAGCTGTTGAGCTGTAACCGCAAGTTCATGTATATATAGGTAATCGGGTGTGCGGGTTGTGATAAGGTGGACTTCAATAATTTGGATTCTTGCACTTCACTTGGTGGAATTAATATTAGAATGTTAGGGCTTGTAATCCAAGTGAGAATATATACATTTTAAGATCTAACCAGGAACGACTGCAAAAAATGCAGCACAAGGTCCTCTGGTAGGAATTGAACCTACGGCTCTGCGATTCCGGTGCAGCGCTCTAACCAACTGAGCTACAGAGGCCACCTTATCACAACCCGCACACCCGATTACCTATATATACATGAACGTGTGGTTACAGCTCAACAGCTGGCCTCTGTAGCTCAGTTCAGTCAGTTGGTTAGAACGCTGCACCGGAATCGCAGGGCCGTAGGTTCAATTCCTACCAGAGGACCTTGTGCTGCGTTTTTCGCAGTCATTCCTGGTTAGGTCTTAAAATGTATATATTCTCACTTGGATTACAAACCCTAACATTCTAATAAATATCACAATTAGTCTCTATTATCTGCATTTTACAACATTTCGCAACGAAACTTTGGAATATTACTAATTTTGTGACGCGAAATAATTTTGTGAAATTTCTGCCTAGACTTGCTTAGATCAAAATTTAGTCTTGATCACTTATTACATATTTCTCTATAGAGAGTTACTCAAAACCCACGCAATATATACTGGCAAGCATGGAGTTCCTATAGCATCAAATATCGTTACAACTCTCTGCGCAAGAAGACACAATATTTATACATAGGCCTATTGTGATTGCTAAACATATAAAATATATAGAGAATAATACATGAGTGCACGGAAATACCAGATTTATTTTGAGTGTTGAATATGATATCTCACGAGTGAGATATCATGTTCAACACTCAAAATAAATCTGGTATTTCCAAGCACCCATGTATTTTTCTGTTTATTATACAAACAAAATTCAGTGAAAAGCAATAAAACGTCCATGGCAATGCGTTTTAACTGAAAAGCGACAATTTTCACATCAGAAATTATCATAAATCTGAGTGACTATGCATAAATATAATCTCACATGTGAGATTATCAGTGCTGGAAATCTCTATGACCTTTATAACAGTGTATAAAGACTATAATGTATATTATATCATGTAGCCAATTCATTTAACTCAAGGCACAAGGTTCTAGAACTGTATGTGTCAATGTTGGTAGTGCCAACATTAACAAGCTTTCGTTCGTAGGGATTCACGCAACTACCTGAAAAATATAACTATATTAAAGGCGAATTCCGACATTTCGAGCGAAGTCCCTTCGTCTGGAGTATTATAAAACTTACTGAGTTTAGTTAATACTCCAGACGAAGGGCCTTCGCTCGAAACGTCAAAATTCGCCTTATATTTTTCAGGTTGTTGCATCTCCACCAACGAAAGCTTGTTACAAGGTTCTCTAGAAGCTACTATATATATTTGAAAACTTACCCTCTGCCCTCTGCATGGCCTCTGTAATTGAGCGTTGCGAATTCATGTTATTGGCTTCTGACATTGAGCGTTGCGAGTTCATGTTCACATGATACGGCAATACCGCCAGACACTCAACTTGGAACAGTTTGTCTCTCTGAATAATCAGGAATCAGCAATAACGAATATAATTCATAAATAAATAGCAATTTATATTAATATGTGCGCTATAAATTTATAATATAACACGCTGAAGAATTGTTTTGACTTTGGACTTCAGAGGAAACCCACGCAATATTTTTCTGGCAATTTGCAATTGTTGTGTGCCAATCAGAACACTGCGTGTATTGGGAAATCGTCGCTCATTGGCTCCTGTCTGTGCCGTTAGTGCTAAATTAAATTTTATTTTCGCCGTTGGAAATTTGATAACCTTGACAGACAAACGCGCGTAAATAATACGAGCTGACAAAGCTAAAATTTAGTCGAAAATTTATGCCAATATATGAACAGTTTTTATGCGGAGTAAAACGTATTGTTTAGTATAATAGCACACGCTTACAGACTACGTAAACATGTAACTTATTCTGGGTGCAAGGAGTATCGAAGACTATGTTTTGGACAATGAATTTGCCGTCTGAATTCTGAAAGCGACACGCCGGCTAAAGGCAGAGACTAAAGGTATGTGTGCTTTATAGTTTAGTACGTTTTGCTGTTTATATGCATCGCTCCATATTTGCATTTCGCCGCAAGTTTAGCTTTCGTTTTATTATTAAAATTATAATAGCATAATGTGTCAGCTCACAGCTGCATTGTTTGGCTGGCTTTAATATTAATATATTAAACAAATTTTATGAAAGGAAAACCTGACAGAATTCTTTCGTATAAACCCAGTGCAGTATTAAATATTTAGCGGTTTTATGCTGGCGCTTTAAAACCGCTCATCAGAGGTCGGTTGTATTTAAAACTCCGATCCAGACCAGATCTCTGAAAAAATATTTCCAAATTTATAGACAAGCCATTGCTGTCAGGAAGTTTGCTGTGAATTTTAGCTTATGTATAAAAAGCTAAATAAATAAATAAACCTATGGTTAAGCTAACCAAACTTTTAAAAACCGTTTCCAAGGGGCTGGTTGTTTGGGTTATTTATAACCCAGCTTTGAACAACTGGCCCCAGATAGCTAAAATTAAAATGCGACAGACTCAATCACTGTGGACAAATTCATCAGATCAGGTGAAGCCACATATCAAAGGTTTAAGCTGGCTAATATTATTAAAACTAAAAATCTGATATTTTCCTTACACCATAATTGTGCAATTTTGGTGATTTGAACTATCAAATGAAACATATTTATACATAAATGCCAGTCGTCCCCAAGGGGCCTGTTGTTTGGGTTATTGCTAACCCTGGGTTGATGCTAACCCAGCTTTGAACGACTGGCCCCAGATAGCTGAAATTTAAATGCCACAGACTCAATCACTGTGAACAAATTCATCAGACCAGGTGAAACCACATGTCAATGGTTTAAGCCGGCTAATTATTAATGAGTATATATGATTAAAACTAAAAATCTAATATTTACCTTACACCATGATTGTGCAATTTTGGTGATTTGAACTATCAAATGAAACATATTTATACATAATGCCAGTTGTCCCCAAGGGGCCTGTTGTTTGGGTTATTGCTAACCCTGGGTTAATGCTAACCCTGGGTTAATGCTAACCCTGGGTTAATGCTAACCCAGCTTTGAACGACTGGCCCCAGATAGCTAAAATTTAAATGCCACAGATTCAATCACTGTGAACAAATTCATCAGCCCGGGTGAAACCACATGTCAATGGTTTAAGCCGGCTAATTATTACTGTCGTTCCAATTGAAGTGTTCCTCAAATATTGATTCAATACATTACCTCAGGCTGACCAATTCATTTCATCAAGTTCCTCGAGATATTCATACACTTCCTGTGAAAGAGCCAATTCCAAGTATTTGATCATTTCTGATCACTTCCTTTTTATTTATGATTGGTTAGTTGCACAAACAACAAAGGTGATTGGTGCATTCAAACTATTCAACAGGAAGTTTACAATTATACTAGGAAGTATATGAATATCTTGAGGAACTTGATCAAATGAATTGGTCAGCCCGAGGTAATGTATTGAATCAATATTTGAGGAACACTTCAATTGGAACGACAGTAATGAGTATATATTATTAAAACTAAAAAATATGTAATATTTTCCTTATACCATGATTGTGCAATTTTGGTGATTTGAACTATCAAAATATGAAACATATTTATACATAATGCCAGTCGTCCCCAAGGGGCCTGTTGTTTGGGTTATTGCTAACGCTGGGTTAACGGCTAACCTAGCTTTGAACAACTGGCCCCAGATAGCTAAAATTTAAATGCCACAGACTCAATCACTGTGGACAAATTCATCAGACCAGGTGAAACCACATGTCAATGGTTTAAGCCGGCTAATTATTAATGAGTATATATTATTAAAACTAAATGTCTAATATTTTCCTTACACCATAATTGTGCAATTTTGGTGATTTGAACTATCAAATGAAACATATTTATACCTGTACACGATTCCAGTCGTTCCAATGTTAAGGTGAATGAGAACTGCAGGGGTGGGTGCCAAATTCTTAGTTTGCGCATGCCTTGCTTAACTTAGAAACTATGTATATATTGTTTATCATGTTTATCTGATATCAAAGTCAAAGGCTATTTGCCAGACATTGACTGACACAAGTTTTCCTTGTTCGTTCAGTGTTCAATGTATAGTTAAGTTGTGTAGATGTCTGCCTACTGTGCTAGATTACATATTGAATCACATTTGAAGACAGATTTCCAAAATTGAATACATTTAACTGTCTCTTCAAATTTGATGTGCTCTACTCTACAATTATGTGGTTGAAGGGTCTTGTAGTCTAATGATGTAAATTACTGAGTAGAAATTTTATACATTTATTAGACTTAACCAGGATCAGTTGCAAAAAATGCATCTGATACAGGTCCCTGGCAGCAATCGAACCTAGTACTGCAAATTCCGGTAATGGCAGTACAACACTCTAACCAACTTAGCTACAGACACCAGTTGTCAAGCTCTAACCACAAGTTCATGTATATATACCTACTGCAAATTCTGGTAATAACGGTACAACGCTCTAACCAACTGAGCTACAGACACCAGTTGTCAAGTTCTAACTCCACAAGTTCATGTATATATATATATATATATATATATATATATATATATATATATATATATATATATATATATATATATATATATATATATATATATATATATATATATATATATATATATATACTATAGGGTTCTGCCATGTGTTGGTTATGGGTAAATATCAAGATTTTGTTGGCATCTCACTTGATTGATAAATTTATAC
>CACRXK020014320.1:1199-13206 GCA_902702795.2 Paramuricea clavata
AAACAGCCACGAGCCCACGATATAACAGCTTTGACTCATTGGGTGCGTGATATTTTCAATAAAGTGTGAGGCCAGTGATCAGTAGCCTGTGATGTGTCCGCTTTACGAATTGAAAATACATATTACCTAATATTAGCATTGATTACCGCATCGGATGAAACATGTGTGATATTTTTGTCCGGGAAATTGTTTCAAAACATTTTATTCAACTGCGAGTTCGAAACAAAGATCGTCATATATCAGCAGAAAACTAACAATGTCCAATGAGGTTAGTTCTTGTTTTTCTAAAACATTTGTAATCCACCGTTGTTTACGTTCTAAAAGTTCACGAGCGAAATGACATATTACCTATAACTAAGCGAAATGACATTTATTTATTTATTAACTTTACAACCATACATAAAATAGATTAAACCACTACATAATATGGTTGAAGGTATGGTCAACAGGACATGAATAGCCCCATGTGAAGACCAACCTTAATGAAAACAAACTATAACAAACATAAATCAAAGACGAGAACAAATATAAAATTTACAGAAAACATGACGAATTACGAACAACAGCTTAAGTTGAAAGAGCGGCACTTAGAACAGAAGGTTTTCCAAGTGCGCATTCTGTTTACATCGAAAGATGAATGAAGTAGAGAAGAGTAATGAACAGTTAGTCTGTTTTTAAAGGAGGAAACGGATGAACTATTACGAATGGTGGGAGAGAGATTATTCCAGAGAAAGACAATTCGGTTGAAAAAAGAGTTCCTAAAGAGAGAAGTCCTGCAATGATTAACATGAAGCAAGTTGTCCGAACTTGAACGGGTGTGAGACAAGCTGTTTGAAGAAAAAGTGACGAAAGAAGAGATATCTAGGTTGAAGAGACCGTGCTTACATTTAAAAAAGAAGACGAGATCCTTTAGTTCCAGCCAGTAGGATATTGGTAATAGATTAAGCTTCTTAAGGCGTTCAGGATATGGCAACTCATAATCCTGAAGGATAAATTTACTAGCTCGTCTTTGAACACCCTCGATGATCGCAAGATCACGTGACGATCCTTGAGGTGCCCAGATCTCACTACCATATGACAGATGAGATCGGACGAGAGCAAGATAAAGAAGCCTACGGCAGCGAATATCAGACATTTGCGTACAATTCCTACGAAGAAAACCAAGCATACGATTGGCTTTTGCAGTGCAGCTGGCGATGTGAGGGGACCACTTTAGGTCATTGCTGATAACAACACCCAAGTCTACTTGGTTAGCTATGCTCTTAACTGGATCGTTGTTAAGAAAGTAGCAATGAGTTGGAGGGTTACGTTTGCGAGATATCCTAAGTAGGAGCGTCTTCGAGACATTAAATTTCATTTTCCAGTTAAGTGACCAGTTGGACATAGCGCCCAGGTCGAGCTGAATGAGACCACGATCAACTGGTGATCGTATAGCACGATAACACTTGCTGTTTTTGCTGATCAAAAAGTGCAACGGTACTATTATTGGTTACCTCGGGAAGGTCATTTACATAAAGAATGAATAAAAGTGGACCTATTACACTACCTTGTGGCACCCCAGAGGTAACATTAAGAAAAGATGAGGAAGCTCCTTCAACGACAACACACTGTTTGCGATCACGAAGGTAATCAGCAAACCAGTTAAGAAGTGGACCTGAGATTCCAAACGATTTAAGTTTGAACAAAAGTTTGCTATGGGACACCGAGTCAAACGCTTTAGCAAAGTCGAGATAAATCAGGTCTGTTTCCTTTCCAGAGTCAAGAGTACGACCAAGGTCGTGAAGTACACTCAAAAGTTGAGTAACACACGACCTTTTACAACGAAAGCCGTGTTGAAGGTCGTACAAGGAGTTTTCAACAAAAGAAGAAACCTGCCTGAAAATTAAACGTTCGAGAACTTTTGAGACTTGAGAGAGTAAGGAAACTGGTCTGTAGTTAGTGACCTCATGAGTGTCACCCTTTTTGGGTATAGGCACGACATTAGCAGCTTTCCATTCAGAAGGAAAAACACCCTGCTGAAGAGATAACTCAAAGAGAGCAGGCAAAGAAGGGGCAATTACCTCAGAACATCGCTTTAGAAGGTAAGCTGGAATACCATCTGGACCAGTAGCCTTAGAGGGTGACAAATTGGACAACAAAGACTGAACATCGGATTCAGATACATTTAATGAGTCAAGAGAGTTAGAAGCTGAACTAGAGGGAGTGTAAAGAGGTGAAGAACTTGTGTCGGAGGTGAAGACTGACGTAAAAAATTGGTTAAAGCCATCCGCTTTTTCCTTTGCAGAAAAAAGTTTCTGACCTTCCAACTTCATCACGTCAGGGATCGAAGATTTCGAGGATTTACATTTAAAGAATCTCCAGAATAATTTAGGGTTATATACATGTTCGGACAGTCCAGAGAGATATTCTCTCTTCTTGGAATTTATCCAACACTTGACGTGTTGCCGAGTTTTACGGAATTTCTTCCAAAGTTCAGGCGAGTTCTTAGCCTTTGCCTTTCTTCTTAGTGACTCTTTCATCTTAATAGCGTGAAGTAAGTTCTTGGTGATGTATGGGGGTGTAAAAGAACGCTTGAGCTTTGTTTTGGGGATGAAATGGTCAACAGCGGCAAGGAAAGCTTCCTTCCACTTAGCCCAGGCAAGATTAACGTTGTTACTTTCGTTGAGGACTATATCAACTAGTGGAGTGTTCCTTAGACTGTTAAATAGGCCTACGAAATCACCCTTAGCATAATTATAGACCACACGTTCGGAGGATTGTTTAGGTTGTTGATGGAGTTTTAGGTCGAAAAATATAGCCTTGTGATCAGAGGGTAGAGAGATGGAGTCGTCATCAGTAACTTCAAAGTTGTCGGTCAAGTGTTCATTTGTAGTTAAAACCAGGTCGATGAGGTTGCTACCGCGGGTAGGTGAGTTAATCAATTGCAGATAACTAAACTCAGTGATGCTGTCAATGAAACTAGTTTCTGAAGCTGAAGTAGAGAAACCTGAACCGTTAGACCATTGGATATTAGGGTAGTTGAAGTCGCCAATTAGAACAACATCTTTGAATTGCGATTCTTGGACAAATTTTAAAAAGCGGGTTAGTTCATTTAGGAAAACATTAGTGGAGTCAGGTGGACGGTAACAGACAGCAACAAGTACTTTACAAGACGGGGAGATAATAACCAGAGATACAAGTGCCAACGAGTCAGAAACGAAGCCAGAAGGTTCAGACATATTACCGTACCTTGCAACGTACGCCAACGTAACGTATAAACAAACACGTTTTAGATCGCGTTCTAACCTTAATTGACGGATTTTCCCGCGGAGTTAACACATTGATCGTCTTTGTCCTTCTGAGTAACTTCAATCAGCGCTTGAAATTTGAAAAAGCTTGATATGGCGTTTAAATATACAAACGTAAACGTGATATCGATAATACCGAAAAATATCGATATTCCGATATATTGAAAATTCCAATATCGAGTAATCGGTATTTTGATAAAAAAAAGATAATTATCGGTTTATCGATATACCGCAACAGCCTAAATTTGGAGGTCACCGATGTCTTTTACAAGTTAAATTACTGTAATTAAATTCAACCACCCACAAGTTCACCCAGCATTTTTGCCAATGTGGTCATAGTTAATAGAGATGTGGCATATAGCTAAAAAGATTGGTGCAAAATTTTGGCAGTTCATGTATAGTTCGGTTTTAATTTTTTTTTGCGATTTACTAACGCACGACGCACGACCCACGACGCACGACCCACGACGCACGACCCACGACGCACGACCCACCCACCCACGCCAAATAGACAATCTCGTGATTTCATGGTCAAGAGTCATGATGATTTGATTTTTATTAGAAGACATGCAGATGCACAGAATTACATCACATGTGACAAGGTAGCCTCGCCTCGGGGGCTTGTGAGCCACTTTTTTGTTCTTCACATTATGACGTCATACTGTGTACATATCTAATATTGCATGTCTATAACTGAGACAACGGCAAAATCTTATCTAGCCTGCGAACAGGCCCTGGGTTGCGGGCGGCGCGAAGAATAGAGGGCCTGCACGGATGATAGGTTTTCTTGGTAGTGGCGTTCGTATAGAAACGCAGGCTTCTGATTGGCTTACACTCCTTGACAAAATTACTAAAAATAGCAAATGTCAACAACAGCATTTTGAAGAATTTGAACTTTATTCATTTTAATATTTTAATATATATTATAGGACTATCGAACAAATAAAACTAGAAATGGAAACCAAAAGCAATAGCAAAGCATCACAGCAAAAAAGTCTATCATAAATGACTTGAATCTATCGCTTAAATCCAATATACGAAACTATAACAGTATTCTGAACTTCGTCTTCGGATTGACATCAGACCATAGTATAGTACATTTTGAGGTCGTCGTGGCTTCACGGATTATTCTCATTAGTGAGCAAGTCAGCAAGCGAAGGCATACAAAAGATACCCAAATATGTACGAATAATTTATATATTGTCGATCCTCGCTGGCATGTCATTTAGATAAATATATATCGTACATTAAACGTTGTACTGTTTACTGTATATTAACTGCTGACAATTTCGTCGTCGATACGGCTTCCACTATTGGCACACTTGTGATTTCGAAGAAATTAATAAATACATGCTCATTTATCATTTATTTAGACCACAGTTAGTAAAATTTTAAACGTATTCGGTATTCCAAATCCCAATCTATCTGACCGTATTTTAGTAATAGCTTCAAAATATTCAGAACATTGTTCTTTCAGTCGCACATAGTACAAGTATTACTGTACATTCAAAGCCAATGGTAGTTTATTCGGCTTTATATTTGTATGTGTATTGATATCTATTTAATATTTGAAGAATTCTATATTTTTCCGAGTAATATATTGTGCGGCCCGCTAATGCTTTGTATTATTATCGTTCATGTTGCACAATGTTGAATGTACACGCCTTGCGTCAATTTGACAGTTGACAGTTTATTTATCGCAGTCGACGCTGATTGGTTAGCGTTTAGCAGATGCGAAAAGGGGATGAATGAATAAAACGCATGGTTCCGTGCAGGCTCACCTTTCTCCCAGTGAGCCTGTTCGCAGGCTAAATCTTATCTATTTGTCAGACAACTGCATATGGCAGGAATCGATCCTAGATCACAGGGGTGCCTAACCTAATGAGCTACACGGTTAAAAACGCACAGGTTGTTCCAAGTTGATATAGACAGGCGTGAACAATGTTGTGCGGCCAACTATGAACAAGTTGTCAACCATGTTGTTCCAAGTTGTTACAGTTGAACAATGCTGTAACAACATGTTGACAATACTGTTCATAGTGGGCCGCACAACATTGTTCACGCCTGTTGATATCAACCTGGAACAAGTTGTTGATTTTCTCAATTTTTACGCATGTAGCCACACAATGACACATGCAAGAACCACTACACCAGCAACACAGAAATTATAATCACCTTGTTTTTTTAACCATTTCTTCATGTAGGTTTTTCTTTACATTTACTTTGGATTTTGGACTTTGTTTATTTATGCAGAGCAACTTCAGAAGTAATTCTGCAAACAAAACACAAAATGAAGTCAATCTCGGCACCAAAAACGAACAAGGACTTGTTGCAATAAGTTATTCATCTGCCTAACACATCATACCTAGTATGGAGTGGTCAAAGTCCACACTCAATTGATCCCTTGTTATCATGTAAAACACACAGGACGAGCAAAGAGCCAGTGTCTAAAACAATGTACAAAGAAAAATCCATGAGGCAGGGAAAAAGGATGCAGGCGGGGACGAGAAACTACTAATTTTTTTTACTTGGCGTTAGCAAGAGTAAAATAATCCGACATTAAACAGGATAAAGGCTGCGTTTTGCTAGCCAAATTTCTGCAATTTAAATTTATCTCACCCCCTGGAGTGGCAATATTTCACGACAGGTCTTCAAAACACTTGCTACAAAAGTTATAAGAATCTGCGTCACATTCCTACCTTATTTGCTGGAGCATCTTGCAGACAATCAAATATTTTTGCTATAAAACCATGAGCTCGAAGATTCGCTCGAAATGACGAGGTGGAACATTGTGATGCAAGATCAAGAGCGCTTGAACAACGTGCTGCCAATGACAGATCTTGTCTTAGGCCATCGAGAGCAAATTCAACATCATCGAAGAACTAGAGGATATTGAAAAACATAAGTCTTGGCAGTTCAATGAATAAAAATGGCTGGCTAAAATTTATTTCCCTTACCAAAAAATTTTAGACTGGCAGGCCATATTTTTTCACTACTTTGAGCCCTGACTGACATGAATGACACATGCACTAAGGCCTAAAAAAATCCCGGTGGTTCTGGTTTAATCCCAACCGACCCTATCTTTTTCTGCCGACCCTATACATGCCAAAATGGCATCTGTTGTCACAATAATTATTTGTGTTGCCTAAATTCGTCTGTAGGAACTACGCATCTCTAGTTAATATTGATGTTGGGACTCTACTGAAAATTGCCCAGCAAAAAACCGCCAAAGCCATAAAAATATTCAAAAAAAAAAATATTTCCGACCTACCTACCCCTAATTTTTTTGCAATAAAAACCGGAACCACAGGTATTTTTTAGGCCTAACCATGCTACTAACAATCAATTGCTACCTGTTGTGTTTCTCCATCTTCCAAACAAGCATGTTTGTGTTTGACGTTTCGAACAACAGTAAACAACTACATAACAAATAACATAATATTTGTAATGACTTGAAGGATTCAAACAGTGTGAGTCTAATAGTTTAATAATATTGACTGGCCAGATCAAAACTTATCAAATACTATTAGCCACAACTACTATTATAAAAAAGTAGTAAAAAACTACTCGTTACTTGTAAATTGTAATTCGTTAATGTACTTTGCTACAACCCACGTACCTAGATGAATGTATGTTCTTAGATGCGAACAGTAACTTGACATATGTATGTATAGGCTGTACCTGTTTTTCCTCACGATTAACTCGAACTCTTGACGAGGATGCCTCGGTTGGCAATGAGGATGCTCTTGGTAACTGCGGGACATCTTCGGAATCATCTTCAGACATTGTATCATCACTTTGTGCAGTGTTTGTAGGCTAGGGAGAAACATGAAAGGGAACAGTTTGTTTAAAAACCTCATATTTGTCATATGTGGACATCACAGGGTTCGTACACCTTTTTCCATTTAAAATTCCATGACTTTTCCATGACTTCCCATGACCATTTTTTTCAAAATCCATGACCTGGAAGTCTGGAATTTCTGAAATTCGTTAATATTTTAACAATAACAGATATAATAATGAACAAAATTCACTTTGCTCTTGCAAAAATCCGTTAGGCGTTATATAACAACAATTCATATTATTGTTATGACTGGTAAATTGAAATACAGTAAGTAAAATACTTTGTTAATGTTATGTAAAATTTCAATTTTCCATGACTTTCCATGACTAAAATTGATTTTCCAGGATTTCCAGGCCTGGATTTTGGAATATTGAAATTCCATGACTTTCCAGGTTTTCCAGGACCCGTACGAACCCTGACATCGTAACATAATTGCAACCCAATGTGCACTCATTGTTTTGAGATCATGATTCAGTTGTCAACTTGTTTCAAGTCTTTTTCATTGTTTTGAAAATCCCACTGTTCTCCATACGTCATTCAGTGACTTGATCATTGTTTTGACTTATTCATATGTCTGTAGTTAGCAAAATCCATTCAGACGCTATGACAATATCCTAATACCGTAATATATGTTACAACTCACCAAAGCTGAAAATCTACGATCAAGTCTTTTCTTCTTTTTTGGAGATAAAGATGCGACATTGTTTTTCAAGAAGTGTTTGAATGGCGACTACATCAAAACAAAATTGACACAATTTAACCCATTGAGTGACAGCACTCTCTTTGATGAGTAAAATCATCTGGCATTAGACAGAGTAAAATCATCTGGCATTAGACAGAGTAAAATGATCTAGCATTAGACACTAGAGTAAAATCGTCTGGTGTTAGACAGAGTAAAATCGTCTGGCATTAGACAGAGTAAACTCATCTGACATTAGACCAGGGATCTTTTCAAGCACTTTTCTACTACCGATATATGGTAGACTAGTAAATACTCAATCTTCAATTGAGTTTTGAAACTCAATATTCCCCCACAATGATTTTTTTTCACAATTTAATTTTTTTAATGTAAATGTTCCATTAAAAACCTGTTTTCTATACAATTTTGTTCAAAAAGCTGTCGAAAACTGTTTCACTTCTGAGACACAAAATCTTGTAGAGGAACTAGAAATGTGTACCACAAACGCGGCTGGGGGGGGGGGGGGTGTGACACCCTGATAATTTTGAGAAATAGTCAAAAAAGTCTGTCCCAAATGAACCATTTGTCGGTCCCGATAATCTGGTGCAAACATTACGCAAAATTATTGTTTCCGTGAGATTTCTTTTTGGACAGTGTCCAAAAAATAATAAGTAAGGTTACAGAATTGCTAATTGCCATAAAGATTATACACTGCCTGAATCAACTTCCTTTCTGTGCTCTACAGCCAGCTGATGGCCAAACTAAAGTCTGAAAATGCCATTTCCGATGATCTAGAGACTTCAAAGTTTAAAAAATTTTCCGCTTGGCACCAACCACGGTGCATGTGGCACCTTGAGGAACTCCCCTTTCCAACATGTAAACACGTAAAAGTGGTTTATATTAAAAATTTTTGACGTCCTCCCCCCCCCCCCAAAAAAAATAAACTCAATCTTCTTCTAAAAAATGGTAGTAGACTAAAGTGCTTGAAAATATCCCTGATTAGACAGAGTAAAATCATCTGGCGTTAGACAGAGTAAAATGATAAAGTAGGGCGCATCAGGGTTATTTGCAACTCAATGGGTTAATGACTTAAAAATTATGCAAGATCACATTGAAATGCCATTGGAATTATTTGGGAAAAATGGTTTTAGAACTTTTTACAACCTTCATGTCAATTTCTGCCATCTTGGCCTACTTTCTCATATGTCAAATGACTGAGGTTCTTGCTCCAGATATATCAAGCTCAGTGGTCAAACCATATTATTAAATTAAATAGCAAGTGTTAAAGTTCAATTTTCCTGTTTGCAATTGGACAAACCATACCACTAGGGGTGCACTGGATTTCAAATCCGGCTGGAATTCCGGCCGGATTTAACAAATTTTCCGGCATCCGACCGGATTTGGAGAAAATCCAGCCGAATTTAAATTTCTGTTTTCACCTTAAAAAATTCACCAAGAATGGGATAAACCATCAATTTGGCAGCTTTAAAGTTTAAAAAACACTTCTATTATTATAAAATATTAAGTTATTAATTAACAAAAAGATATTTAAAACACAATCAAAAAACTAAACTGACATTAACTAAAAATAGTAAAAAACATAAACTGCCATTTTGAATACTGAATTATCACAATTTATCCCATTACCGGTTTATCTCAAATCCGGCAAATCCAGCCGGAATGTTTGTCCAAATCTGGTAAATCCGGTTCCGGATTTACCGTGCACCCCAACATATCACGGTCCACCAAACGTCATGTTCATTGCATGCTTTGGCGAGGGGGCAACTGGTCAACAACAATTATTGACTGGTCAATAATAAAACCTGAAGTGAGGAACAAGCAGCTTGTGCCAACCAGCAAGTGGAAAGCAAAGTTTTTTCAAGAGTTCCCGCATGTTTCACTTTGACACTTGCTATATAATAAAACACTTATTTACTGAGACCTCTGAAAAACAGCGTCTTTTATGGCCCCTCGACCACTGTTGTTCGGTGGTCTCAGGGCCACAAAACACGCTGTTTCCCTCTATCTCGGTAAATAAGTGATAAATGTAACATACCTGTTTCCGTGTTGGTCTATCGTCCTCTACTGCACAATCCGTCTCCCTCGCTACATTAGGCTCCTGTGAACTTCCGTACGCATCATCCGTACTTTTATCGTCAAACTTCACTGTCTTCTCAACCCCTTTTGAAGGTGAATTCTTCAGTGGCGATTTTAAATTACTTTTCAAAGGTGATTTATTTTTAAATGGTGAATTTATGTTTTTAAAAGGTGAACCTTTTTTTATAGAAGAGTCTGAAGAGTTTTGTTTCGTCGGAGATTTACTTTTACACGACGACTTAGGTCTCTTTAATGTTCTATCTTTACCCGAACTACAATGCGACTCTGAATCACTTTCAGTGAACCCAAACAGTTCATCTTCCAATAACGGGTTTAATTTCCGCTTTTTGCTAGCGTCCAAAGGTTTATTACCCCTTTTAATCTTCAGTTCAGACTTCTTTGTCCTTTCCAAGTTGTTTTTACTACGATTTCCAGTATTTTCATCGTCATTTTTCGCCGCTAAAGCACGGTCGAATTCGGTTTGAGCACTGATATTACCCGATTGTTTTCGACTTTTGTAAGTAACCATTCCATATTTCGGCATTTTTATCCAATAAATAACAATGTCCAATATCAAAAGAACTCACTTTCATTCCAATGTTGATGAAAAAAGTGTACAATTTGTTAAAATCTCAAATTTCAAAATAAATATAATCTTCAAACACTTTCAAAAAAGGACGCCATTTTGGTTTCAATTTCAAAGCATTGCGCATGACTGAATCTCGTTTCCAGAGCATGCCTGTTCGCGGGTTATGTAGAAACGAAAAACCCAGAATCAAACAACCCCCGAATCTTTTAAACTCAGAATCAAAGAACCCCCGAATCTTTTAAACTCAGAATCAAAGAACCCCCGAATCTTTTAAACTCAGAATCAAAGAACCCCCGAATCTTTAAACTCAGAATCGAAGAACCCCCGAATCTTTAAACTCAGAATCAAAGAACCCCCGAATCTTTAAACTCGGAATCGAAGAACCCCCGAATCTTTTCAACTCAGATTCGAACAACCCCGAATCTTTTCAACTCAGAATCAAAGAACCCCCGAATCTTTAAACTCAGAATCGAAGAACCCCCGAATCTTTTCAACTCAGAATCGAACAACCCCCGAATCTTTAAACTCAAAATCGAAGAACCCCCGAATCTTTAAACTCAAAATCGAAGAACCCCCGAATCTTTAAACTCAGAATCGAAAAACCCCCGAATCTTTTAAACCCAGAATCAAAGAACCCCCGAATCTTTAAACTCAGAATCAAAGAACCCCCGAATGTTTTCAACTCAGAATCGAACAACCCCCAAATCTTTAAACTCAGAATCGAAGAACCCCCGAATCTTTTCAACTCAGAATCGAAGAACCCCCGAATCTTTTCAACTCAGAATCGAAGAACCCCCGAATCTTTAAACTCAGAATCGAAGAACCCCCGAATCTTTTCAACTCAGAATCAAAGAACCCCCGAATCTTTAAACTCAGATTCGAAGAACCCCCGAATCTTTTCAACTCAGAATCGAAGAACCCCCGAATCTTTAAACTCAGAATCGAAGAACCCCCGAATCTTTAAACTCAGAATCGAAGAACCCCTGAATCTTTAAACTCAGAATCGAAGAACCCCCGAATCTTTAAACTCAGAATCGGAGAACCCCCAAATCTTTAAACTCAGAATCAAAGAACCCCTGAATCTTTTAAACCCAGAATCAAAAAATGCCTGAATCTTTAAACTCAGAATAAAAAAACCCCCAAATCTTTAAAACCCAGAATCGAAGAACCCCGGAATTTTTTAAACTCAGAATCAAAGAACCCCTGAATCTTTAAATTAAACTCGGAATTGAAAGAATAATGAATATATAATTCACAATATTGACATGATTTATTTACTATTTAATTTTACACATCAGAATATACCCTCACAACACCCTAGCGCTACTATTTTCAATATGGCAAATTTCAACACTTGATACATTTATGTACATTTACAGTGGCGGAAATCTTGGTGGGGCAGGGGGGGTGGGGTGGCTCCCCCCCCCACCTTCACAGAAAATTGACAAATTTTCGGAAATTTTGACCTAAAAGAGGGTTAAAAACAGTCTTTTCGAGTGCAAATGGGGGGG
>CACRXK020014322.1:0-13204 GCA_902702795.2 Paramuricea clavata
AAAAATACTTTTTCTGTATGACAGGCAAGAAATGAATGGTTAAACAGTACTGTCGTGTTGTAAAATATATGACATCAGCAATTTTCATTCAAAATTCAATTTTCACTGTTTCACAATTAATAATTCAAGCACGTTAGGTGAAAGAACAGCCCGAAAATAAGTAAAACACACACCAAATCATTGTGGGAGAATGGGTTCAGGGTGAAGTGAACCAATTATATACATTATACTCTCAAACTCTGGTCAACCCAAAGACTCATTAAGCCTTATGTTTTCATCCCGCAGGCGTATATATAGGAGCTCTGCCCGAAGAGTAGCGACCCCCTCTGACATAGACCTGAACCAAGGGGTGATAATCCCCTTGGACAGTACCTACGATTCGACTGATTATATTTACATAAATAACCTGAGTCTATGGGCCTGAAGTTGACCATTGGGAACACTTCAACCCCGAACCAAAATTTATTTGTTTGAACATTTAAGTATTTACATAGCGATAATTTTCCATGAGAAAATTGTTCGATAGTCTTTCTTGACAAATTGTTCTTGAACAGTCCTTGCATAACATTAGCTAGTACCCATACAATGCACCAGATACCAGGAACATGAACGGGTGGGTGGGTGGAAATTTTCTTTCTCGGTAACAAGACATTGCTCTTTGTTGGGATATTTGTCAAAGTGAACTCCCTTATCACATTGACCTTTGTTCTGCGTGTTCGTTGTTGACATATGATTGGTCAGTTGATCTTTCATTCGGTTTACACATGCCCAGAGAAACATTTGAACTTTGGACTATTGGATATCGCCTTTTTGTGGCTGTTGACAAGCTTATCCTGTTACTATGAGATTATAACCAGGTTTGCAGGTGACAAACGTGTTGTCTCATTAACTTGAATTTATATATTGTTATATATAAATTTGCTTTAATAATTCAAGCACGTTAGGTGAAAGAACAGCCCGAAAATAAGTAAAACACACACCAAATCATTGTGGGAGAATGGGTTCAGGGTGAAGTGAACCAATTATATACATTATACTCTCAAACTCTGGTCAACCCAAAGACTCATTAAGCCTTATGTTTTCATCCCGCAGGGGTATATATAAGACCTGCTAGGAGAGACTGAATGCTCCATAGGAGCTCTGCCCGAAGGGTAGCGACCCCCTCTGACATAGACCTGAACCAAGGGGTGATAATCCCCTTGGACAGTACCTACGATTCGACTGATTATATTTACATAAATAACCTGAGTCTATGGGCCTGAAGTTGACCATTGGGAACACTTCAACCCCACAAATACACAACATGTGTATTCCCCATAGACGAACTCCCACCACAGCTGTATTTGTATACAAGACAGCTGCTGCCAGATGATAGTTAGACATATATTTGGGCGTTACCATCACTCATACTATAGCTGGATAGTCAGGGAGGCCAGAAAAAACCTGGAATATATACAGGAAACCTGGATGGGGCCAAGACAACCAGCAGCTTCCCCACAAAGCTTCTATCTTACAATTTTTTTAATTGGAGGGTTGGTAACACGACAAACAAAGCTCACCATCGAGGCACATTTTATTTATTTTTTTTTTTTTTTATTTTTTTTTTTAAAGTTAATGTGTTCATAAATACGTTTTGCACAACATTTATTTGTTAACCACACTTATTTCAATTATGATCAGTGGAACTTTCTCGAATTATGTGACATTACTCTCAGAAAAATAGCTTATTCATTACTTTAATTCAAAATAGCAAGACCAAAATTTTGCGATCGAACATCCGATCATGCATGCATATTAGCAGAAAGAAATTGTAAGAATATGTATGTGGTAGTCAAAATAGATTATATGCAGTAAATAATAGTACATCAAAGGATTTTCAATTTTCAAAAGCGTAGGCATACATGGTATCGTACTAATCTTTCCTGATATCCATCTTGCCGATTTATCGCAAATGTGCATAAACATATATCATGTGCAGAGTTTTAAGTCTCAAATTTCGTTCACAAATGAGCTTGCTTTCTTAAGTTTTGAACAGTAAAGTATTGAAAATGTATGCAGGTCAAATTAATTTTGTGAAATAGCTAAAAAAGAAGTTTTATAATTCTACTTTTGAGCGATTGAATACAGTTTAATGTAAGGCCTGATTGAAACCCAATCCAACGCCAAATCTGAGGCGTAATCTGAAGCCTTTAATCTGCGGCTAATCTCAAGGTAGTAATAAAATTGTCATTGGAATTTTTGATCGACAAATATAAATACACCTGAATCACGGAATGTTGTTATAAAATAGACGAATTTTAATACATTTTGGTTGGTTTGAGATGCGGAATACGAAAAAAACGTGTCAATGCACCGCATACTTACGCGCCGAATACCGCTTCACTTTGATAAATTCGGACGTGTTTAAGAACTTACTCATATAGTAAATTCAAAGGTGGAGCTCATGTCGATTCTGTAATATATCGTGTTTATATAAGGATCCGAATAAATTTGACCGATTCGATTTGATGAGAGAAAAAAAACTGCATGTAACTTTGTGACTGAAGTGGTATAGCAAAGTATGAATATAGACAGTATATAAAATGACTATTTTGTAACTAACTGACAATGCATGCCATTGACATTAATTGTGGCATTAATTGTTAAAACAATATTTCTTAATTAACTGTATATTCGTTTCTTTTATGATGGAATGCAGCTATTATTAAAGTAAAGAAATGAGTACAGTGTTATAGCTTTACACCTTTTACTGTTTTAGCATGCAGTATAGTTTTATTAGTCGATATTCTTGTTCCATGCAACTTGGAATGGTTTTAGGGCGGACTGGTCATTATTGCACCGAGTCAGAGGAGAAACGTATTTTGTCCCTAATATCCTTACCCACCCAACCTCTCTTCTCAATTAAAAAACTTCTGAAACCTTAACTTTGTCTTTGATCAGTTCTGACTTAATGCTTATATAGATTCAATATCTTGATTCACCTATTTAATTTAAGTACGAATCACTTATGCAACCTAAACTAGGAGACAAAGGAGCAAGACAATTTTAGTTCCTTCACTGCATGCATGTAGGGCCTACTTCTCTGCATATACATACAGATGCATATTTGCCTCACCGAATCAGCGAATGACTTCACGCCTCCTGCAGGTCTTTCCGTATTTTTTTCCTTTATTCCTATGCCCTTGGCTTGGTCTATTTAGTTTCACCCAGCAGGGCCAGCACATGCATGGCTGACAACCTTATAGGCTATAGCTTCCTCAAATAAACGTACTTATTTCTTCTCTGCCCGAGAAGGCCATGCATATATGCACACAATAGTAATCCGGCGATCATTCTTGACTGATTTCTTAGAAAATCTACAGTAAATCCCGCATTTAAGAATTTGAAGATTTGGTTTCTTGACTGGGTTAGTGGGTTCCTCCTTGAAGTTGAAAACGCTTTCTTTGTTTGACTTCGTTGATATACATGTGATCTGCATGTACCGAGACGGGCCAGCCTCGGCTTGCTGCAGGATAAATCGTGTCACGAAATTTTTTCCTGACCATAAAAGATCGTCTGAATAATGAACTTTACACTGTTATAGTGGAGTCAAACTAAATATAATTCAACTTTGAAATGTCATTTTGGATGTTTATCGCAGCCGTGATAAGAGTTTATTAAACGAATCATCCCGATTATAACTGCATGACATGGGCCAGCCCGGCTTTATATATAGCTAATACTTGATTTACACATGCATGCAGTACACTGACTCAAGTTATAAGCAGATTGCATATACATGCGACAGTTTTAGGCAAAAGTTGTGATATGGCATAGTGAATTGTCATGGCTCTTTGTAATAAATATATAAATATGTTACCATGCATGTCAGGTTCAACTTCAAGAAACTGAAAGGAACATCAAAAGTTCTATTCAAAAATATTACTGCACGTCTATACTGCCAAACAGTGAAACATAAACATATCAGCGGATTTACTGACATTTAACCATGGCATAGGCAGAATGAGTGTTGTAACCTATTAGGGGGCCCTATTAGTCTATACTATAGTACTGTATAGCAGAATGATTTCATGCAATGCCGTCTTCACGCTATATATACATGTACGCTATGCATGGTTATTTTGAATTCGTTGTATTAACTACAAACTCAGTTTGTATATGGAGAAAAACAAAGTATTCCAAAGGTCCGCGTAGGTTCGATTCCCACCGTGGTCAGGCATATTTTTCAAGCTTGCCCGGTGTGGACATCACAAGCATCAAACTAAACTGTTCTCAAAAGACAAAACTGAGAATGAGCAGAATGAAAAATAGTTTATACAGTTTATGAAGTGATAGTTTGGCAGTTTCCCGTTTGGTATAAAAAAGCTAGTTTCGTTTGTTAATATGACCATGGTTACATGGATAAACCATTCACTTCGTCACTGTTACTGTTACTGTTACTGTTACTGCATGTGTATACCTTGCCACAACATAAATAATTTCGGGAATGCATGTTTCTACCTAACTACCTTATGTAATTTTTCAAAATATAGATGTCTTCTCTTTTTATTAGTATTTTTATAGCCATTTTGTCGGTAAAAATTTTAATAAAACTTGCCCAGGCAGAGCCAGCTCAACTCTCAAGGCATACATTGGCAATTGCTAATTTAAAATTCATCAGGGTAAAAATAAAATGTATTTTAGCCCGCTAATTTGTTCTTCTTAGCCCGCAAAATACGCCACGACGCCCGCTAAAGTTATTATAATATATATTAGTATATTAGATTTTATTCCTTTACTTTAGGTATCCACATGCAGAGAGCTATAGGCTACGGTATAAAGCCTAAATAAATATAGGGATCCTTGCACTTCACTTGGTGGAATTAATATTAGAATGTTAGGGTTTGTAATTCAAGTGATTATATACATTTTAAGACCTAACCAGGAACAACTGCGAAAAATGCAGCACAAGGTCCTCTGGTAGGAATTGAACCTACGGCCCTGCGATTCCGGTGCTGGCTCTAACCAACTGAGCTACAGAGGCCAGCTGTATAATCAAATCAATCGACTGCCGTGTGACAAGGAAATTTGCTTGAGCATGCATGCATTCAGGGACGCCGGAACGATGTGAAGGTGAAAGGGCACTTTTGAATTGATATATACTAAGAGATGTTTGCAAAATATCGGAAGTTGATCTTCGCCTAATTTTTTTTCTATTTATTGGATGATAGGGGTGTGAGGGGGTTCTCCGCCAGGCGATTGTGCTATTCTTGAAGCTTGATGACTGCATTTCTTGCGTTTTCTGAAGTAAATTCGTAAAAAATCGCACTAACATTTCTGACAATTCGCTATTTCGTCAAGGCAATCCTTTAAATTGAAAGGGCACCTTTGCTCCCTTTGCCCCTCGTAGTAAAGGCCAACGGGGGCGGCTGCTCCTCCTGCCCCCCCCCCCAGTTCCGGCGTCACTGCATATATTATTTGTTACCGACATTTAAAATCGTCTTCCGCTTCAGCATTTTGTCAATCAAAACCAAAGTTATTTTAATACTGCGTGCATGTGTCGGCTTTCGTTTCAATGACAATGAAAATTTCCATATTAACATAATAACAACTGCAATTTAAATGATTTTCCTTTATACAATGACAGCCAATGTACATGAAAAAGAAAAGGTTTTCATGCTCTTAAAAAGTCAAATTCCAGCTAGGTATTAAATATTGAAGTAAATCTCGAAATTAATAATCATAAATTGATTGCCGTGTGACTATAAGCTATAAGACTATAGCTTTACATTTAAAATCGTCTTCCTTCAGCATCTGTCCATCAAAACTAATTAAATTTATTTTAACCAACTGCGAGCATGGCGTGGCATCTGGTTTTTGTATTCGTTTTGTATTCAATGGAAATTAGACAGGTCAACATAATAACAACCGCAATATACCTGCAAAAGGCTGCATGTACAGTGAGATTTCTCAACCTCAATTTATTCCTTACAGTCCTTACATATAGAATCCAATCCAAATCCTAACCATGCATGATACTTAATCTTGATACTCATGACGCTAAACCTAATCCCGCGTCCGTTATCCTTACCTTGGGAATTTTTAACTATATAAGTACAAGGGTATTTACCCCATGCATACCAGTAGGACTAGTTGGATTTGTGACATTAAGGAGCGTTTCTTTTGTAAATCTAGATTTGGATTTTGCGGATTCGTTAAACAAATGGAACGAATTGTGAGAATCGGAATTCGCCTGCTGTTTTCCCGCCATTTTCACAATAAGTTTTCTATCCCACTATACCTTTCGGTCGGGTCAAGGTACATGCTAGAAGGCCAGAAGCTCAAAAGGAACGTTGAACCTAATCAAGTTTCAGATTAAATCCGAAAAATCCATATGTTGTGGTGGATTCATCAGATACAAATCTATTTTAAGATTTTGTTAAATGAAAATGAAAATCGATAATCGGATTTGAAGCTCCAAATCCGGATTGCATTTTATCGGATTTGAAGCTCCAAATCCGGATTGCATTTTATCGGATTTGAAGCTCCAAATCCGGATTGCACTAAAGGAACGCACCCATAATCTTTTGAGTGTAGGATATTTGTAACATTTAATACGTAATTAAAGGCACGAAATGGATGAGGGGACACACATGCGGGGTAGAGCCATATGGAAGAGTACGCGAATTGAGAAAACCCAAACTTTATGGTGTTTATACTCCTGTATTCACTACCTGAACTCCAACAGCGACGTACGTAAACGGCATCGGCGCGATCACGGAGTGTCATGAGTCTTAAATTAATTTAGATGCTGATTTCTGTGTCAACTGTCGGACACCATAGTTTTCATGCACTTGTAACGATCTTCAATTATTTTGTATTATAAATTATAATATAGCATTTGTAAATTCTGAACGCTGATTGGCTAAGCCTAAGACCCGTGTTGATATAACTCAATGTCAACACGGAAACGTCGCAAAACTTCTTTCTTTATATATTTCTTTGTGCTATATTATAAAACAAATATAAAACTTTTTTCTGTATTGATATACAGTTATATCAATTATCAACACTCGTGGAAATTGGGAAAACTCGAAATTGTGTGAAAACACTCCGAAATTCGCACCTTGGTCGCTGATCAGGTTACTAGTTCAATTCAGAACGGCTTGCCAAGGCTTTTTCAAGAAGCATTTGCAGCTGCTGCACCACCTCAGCTCCCAAACCCTGCACAGGGGTTAGTGAATGAAGGTGAAGCACAACCTGAAAGATCTCAATTAAACAGTCGTCTTGCCAAGTATTATACTGAGGCTAAGGAAACTGTATTATCTGAAGAAGTTGCCACCTTCTTGAGCACAGCTTTTACCAAGCGTCTTTCTAAAGACGGTTGGTCGGATCTTATGAAAAAGTATCCTCCAATAAAGGGGATGGAGGAAGTGCTTGTTGCTCCTACAATGGAAACAGGCGCAAGAGACATCAAACAAAAGTTGGTTATCACAAGACCAAAGAGATTTTCACATCAGATGATGGCCTCCTTGAGAAGCATGCCCCTTTCTTGGCTGTTGCACGACCTATTACTGCAGCATTAGACCTCCTGGAAGGCCCCCTAAGTCCTGACGAGAGCGAAGATGATATTAATGGTCCGGACCCAGATGAAATAAAGGCATACTTAGAAAATGTCCTTGTCCTACTGGGTAATGCCAGAGGCGCCGGAATATCGATAATTGGGGGGGGGGGCGGGGCAGATATTCATACTGTATATTCGTGTTCTGCCCAATTAATTTCTTTTGAAATCGATTGTTTTTACAGTCTGTGAACACGAATATATGAATATCTGCCCCCGCAATTATCGATATTCCAGCGCCTCTGGACCGTAATGCCAACTTTCAATTAAATGCATGGCGCCAAAAGCGTTTTGGAGAATTTATAACTGATGTTGGCAAGCGAATTTTAAAAGATGATATCCCAACAGATAAACATCTCTTCCCTGACAAATTTCACCAATTCGTCCAGAGCGAATATGATCATTCGCAGACAAATTCCAAAGTCATTGCAGCTCCCTCCAAGTCACAATTCCGGAAAACTACACCAACACAGCCTTTTCGTGCCTTCTCCGGTCCCACTGCTGCTACCAGTGGTCCATGTTCCTGGGGAAAACGTAAATGGTCCTACAAGTCCCAAGGGAACCAAAAAGCAGATTTCAGTAGCTTCTCGTCAAGAAAAAACACCTTCCCTAAGCGACTACGGGCTTCCAATGAGCTCGGCAACCCCAACCACAGCTGACTATATGATCCCTAGACTCAACAAGATAACTTTACCAGAACAGCAGGTCGACTGAAACATTTTATAGAAAATTGGAAGATAATAACTTCAGACGAATCAGTCTTGGAGACAGTGAGGGGATATCGAATTCCCCTGATTTCGAAACCTCATCAATGGCGCAAGCGAGTGACCAAGGCCAGATCCTTGGAACAACAATAGTTACTATCCCAGGCCATACTGGGTCTGGTTTCAAAGGGAGCAGTACATCAGGTTGTAGAACAGGACCAGTTCCTTTCAACATTGTTCATAAGTACAGCAGGTGAACAAGAACCGATCAGTTTTCAACCTGAAGACATTGAACAAATATGTCCACACAGAAAAGTTCAAACTAGACAGTTTGGACCTACTAAAAACAATGTTGAAACCGAACGACTTTCTAATGAAACTGGACCTGAAGGATGCGTATTACTCGGTACCAGTAGCAGTGGAACACAGGAAGTACCTTCGATTTCATTTTCAAGATGTGACCTACGAGTTCCAGTGTTTACCCTTCGGTCTATCATCAGCACCCCGAGCCTTCACGAAACTGGTCAAGCCAGTTATTGCAATCCTGAGAATATCTGGCATACGAGTAGTTATATATTTGGACGACCTACTGCTCTTCCACCAGGATCCAATAGAGCTACAGACAATCTTCAAATGAACTCGACGGACATGACAATAGCTGTTCCTCTGAAGAAACTTTGCCTCATACAGTTGGAGTGCAAACCAGGGGGTGGTACTCCATGCTGGAACTTTCAGCATTGCTGGGTCGAATGAATCAGACTGCCCAAATTAGAATTTGGGAAGCACCATTGCACTATCGAGCCCTTCAACGGATGTTCATTGCGGCTATACACAGGAAAGGTCACTTCACACAATCAAAGCGGTTCCAGATTCCTCTAACAAAGGAAGCATCCTCAGAACTCAAGTGGTGGTTTTCGGAGCAACTAAATCAAATCAACCGGATGGTGTTGAACTCTTCAGCAATCGACATGATAATATCGACAGACGCCTCCAAGCTTTTTTTGGGGGGCGAGTTTTCTGGGCCAAAGGACGGATGGTCAATGGCGGAAGGAAGAAGATGCCCACATCAATGTGTTGGAATTGAGGGCAGCTTACCTTGCCATTCAGGCATTTGTCAAGGGCACCATGCATCCACGCCATATTCAGGTGCTTATGGACAATTCCACGGCAGTGTCCTACATAAACAAGCGAGGGGGAACACATTCACCAACTCTGGCATATCTGGCATTAGAGATATGGAACTTCCGCATCTCTCGGCAGATATGGATTACAGCGAGACATGTTCCTGGAGTGACGAACACCGAAGCAGATTTTGCATCGAGGAACTTCAACAACAGAACGGAATGGACTCTGACTACAAGAGAGTATTCCAGATGATAACCAGGAGGTTCTACACCCCAGAGGTGAATCTATTTGCATATCGAATCAACAACCAGCTACCACGCTATGTGGCAAAATACCCAGAGTCAGTAGCGACAGATGCTTTTCTCCAGCACTGGGGATAGTGGACGGTGTTCATACACGCTCCAATGGTGCTCTTGCCGCGGATTCTGCAGACATTACGACAGGATCAAGCAACGGGACTGGTGATAGCCCCAACCTGGCCAGGACAGCCATGGTTCCCAGCCCTCGTGGAGCTACTAGTGGACTTTCCAGCTCAGTTACCGATAGCGGAGGGAACAATCTTCTTACCGTTCGAACAAGCAATACATCCAATGTGGAAAACCCTCCGACTAGCTGTATGGCCGCTGTCAGGTCTCGTTTGCAAACAACACCAGAGGTGTGTAAAATTCTGTTGGCCTCCTGGCGAACAAGCACTCAGAAGAGATACGAAGGATCCTAGCAACAGTGGGCTAGCTGGTGTCTGGAAAGGAATAAATGTCCCTTTTTAGCTCCTGTAGCAGACGTTTTAGATTTTCTATCTGAACAGATTAACAACCGCAATCTCGCTTACACAACAGTGGGCGCATACAAAGCATGTATCTCACAGATGCATGATCCAGTTGATGGCTTGCAGCTTGGTAGCCTATCCTGGTATCACGCTTCATGAAAGGTATCTTCCAACTACGACCCGCAACTCCTCGAATTTGCACGACTTGGCAAGTGGATCCTGTACTGCGATATTTGTCGTCCCTAGAACCTGTGGAGCAACTTTCCCTGAAAGTTTTGAGTTTGAAGCTAACCACTCTACTGGCATTGACCTCAGCTGCAAGGGCTTATGAAATTGTGACCCTTCACCTTGATCATTTTTCAAAGAAAGTCGACAGTTGTGAGTTCATTATTCACACTCACGTAAAAATTCGAGGCCATATCATCCCCCTCGGAAGATATTCCTTATCAACAAGATTGCTCCATTTGTGTTGTGAGGTGTTTGGAACATTACCTCCAACGCACCAGTAACCACAGACGGTACAAGGAACTTTTACTGTCCTATGTCAATCCATACAAACCTGTAGGAAGTCAAAACGTATCAAGATGGATATGCACATTGATTCGGTTAGCTGGAGTGGATGTCTGTTACACAGGACATTCTACCAGAGCTGCGTCAACTTCGGAAGCGGTCGACAACGGAGTGCCTCATTTGAGAAACATTACCACAAAAGAGCTGATAAAGCTCCATTTGCTCACAAAGTACTTGTTTATAGACAATCAAGGTACTTGAAAAAATAGAGGATGCGTAGCCAGGTTAAAACATAATTTATTTATTAAACGTTCTCTGACTAAAATCACTAAATATTTATTTCTACGAGCTTTCGGCTATCAGTCTATAGCCTTCGACGGGTGTATACAAATGATTCTATAAAGGACGCTAAACTTAAGTAGGTGGTATGAAATATGAGACTATCTATGCTATGTTACAAATGAGGAATATAAATATTTAATTAATGTTTCTCGAGTTCCTTTCTTAAAAGTATTGTGTATTGTGCTGGAAGCGTATTAGAGTTATCAGCTTGGTCTGTTAGTGCAGTGTGCCAGGACTCTAAGGTTTTAAGGTTCCTATGATTTCCCTTGTCTATTACTTTAGCATTGGCAAAGTCAATAATATGATCTTGAGTCCATGCGTGTTTCGCGACATTCGACCCCTTCTTGCTTTGTTTCACATTCCTCACGTGTTCGGACTTTCTCGTCTTCAAGGATCTTCCTGTTTCGCCTATGTAGCTCCAACTGCAATCTTGACACGGTATCTGGTAGACCACGTTCTTCTGCTCTTCTGTTGGTGGTTTCTGTTTTGCAGATGGGAATTGGCGTTCGAGGGTTTTCATTGGCTTATTATAAACTTTAATGTCATAGTTGTCATGTTTTTGGAGTGTTCTGGCTAGAGGTTCGGTTAGTCCTTTGATATATGGTAGAACCGCAATTCCTGCAGATGGCGCCTTTCCTTCAACCAGTTCGAAAAATGACCGCACTAACTCTTCAGGACTTGGTAGCCGAAAGCTCGTAGAAATAAATATTTAGTCAGAGAACGTTTAATAAATAAATTAAATCAAGGTACTATATAAAACTTTGTATTCTTACAGAGTTACAGTGGTAGCATGCACTATGCATGATTTATATTGTTTGGATTAAATATAACTGTTTACTTCTGAGTGCTTCAATAGTGATGACAACATGATTTACCTAGCTATCTTTGTAATATGCACCAGTATGGCGAGCATCAGTCGGAGAAGGTAATAAGGAGAGGTACTATAAGGTACTTACCTGAAGGGGAGATGTAGTTCTCCGAGGACTGATAGGAGCAATACTGCTACCCCTACCATGGTGGATTGCCAAGTCTACCCCTCCCAGCTATGTAAGATCATACAAACCTCAGCAGTCAACTCAATAAGAGGATGGTTAGTGCGCATGTCAAAAAATTTGAGGGTTCCATACCGCTGCTGGCCGCGGATCTGCACCAGTATTGTTCCTATCAGTCTTCGAAGGTCCTCGGAGAACTACATTTCCCCTTCAGGTACCTTACCTCCGGGGAAAAAGTTTCAACCGTAGAAATACGCTTTTACGCTTTGCTTGTGTTAATTCGCGCTCTGTAAGGAACAAGATCGCCGTTATCATTGATCATATGGTTGATAGCGGTATTGATATATGTACTATCACTGAAACGTGGTTGAAGGAATGTGACTCTGTCAGCATTGCTGGACTATCTACTGCAGGATTTGTGTTTAGATCTTTCCCAAGACAGTCTGGTAGAAGTGGTGGCGGCACGGGTATTCTGTGCAAAGAATCGTTAAATGTAAAATCCAGTGACTGTGGGGAATTTAATTCGTTTGAATTCTCGGAGTGGAATGTTTGTGTGCACAAGCAAACCATTAAAGTGGTGACAATCTATCGACCTCCTTACTCGGAAGATCACCCGGTTTCACCAAATGTGTTTTTCGAAGAGTTTTCATCATACTTGGAGAACATCGTTATGATTCCCGAAGTACTCTTGATTACAGGTGATTTTAATTTTCACGTTGATTGTCCAACCGAAGCAGACGCGAAAAAGTTTGCGGACTTAATGAATACTTTTGGACTTATCCAACATGTTCATGTCCCAACTCATTCATCAGGTCATACCCTTGATTTGATTATCACTAGATCAATCAATGATGTCACAATCACCTCTCCTTTGACGACGTTTGCTTTGTCTGATCATTTTTTTGTTGAATGTTTGTTGGATATTCCTCGCCCAAACATCCTAGTTAAAGAAGTTTGCTATCGCAAAGTTAAACATATTGACCTCAATACCTTTAAAGCTGATATATGCGCCTCAGATCTATTTCAGAAAACTTGGTCAAGTGTTAATGATATGTCAAAATGCTATGATATTACCCTACGTTCTATTCTCGATAAGCATGCTCCTTTGAAATCGAAAGTTATGACTGTTCGACCAATGGTTCCTTGGTTTAATGATAGTTTAAAG
>CACRXK020014323.1:0-10634 GCA_902702795.2 Paramuricea clavata
AGTTAGTAGCGGAATCGTTGAATACGGAGGGGTAATTTAAAGAGGGGTAAAAATTACACCGGTTTTGCGGGTAATGTTACGCGGTGTATATTCGGGGGTAAATTTTTACGGGGTAAAACTTACCCCTTAGTTACCCTTCAATTTTTCAAGATGGCTGCGACGCATGGAGTGGCAGAAAAACGCAGAGTCTCTTCGCTAGTATACGATTGAAATTTTACCGATTAATTTCATACATCAAGCACATAAATCTGTGGCCATCGAATGAATTGATGACTGGCATCTTCGTCGGGAAAATCATTGTTATTAAATGTGTTGGCGTCGCCAGCTTCCTCAGTGTTAGGCTGTTAGCGACATCAATGTCTTCGACATTCGTATGAATACGTTTGATATGTGCTTTCGCAAAAAATGATCCACAGATGCTACAATTATAAGGCATTTATGGCTTGTGGCTTTGGTTTATAGATTTCAAACCACTCACTTATAAGCGACTCCGGTTCGAAAACATAGAACACTAAAGCCCCGTTTACACTACGCTCAATTTTTGGTACGGCACGGATAAAATTGGTACCCGTACCACTTTTTTGGTTCTTGGACTACCTATTTAGGTAGTCCAAGAACCAAAAAGTGGTACGGTACCAAAAATTGAGCGTAGTGTAAACGGGGCTTAGCTAAATAGGAAGTCCAAGAACCAAAAAAATGGTACGGGTACTAATTTTATCCGTGCCGTACCAAAAATTGAGCGTAGTGTAAACGGGGCTTAAGTTGCATTCCCAAATTAACGTATAAGGTATAAATTGCCATTGGACATGCAAAATGTGGCTGGTTCCAATTCTTTAATCAATGTTGCGTGTTGCCGGTATCTGTCAGTTTATATGATGCCGCGGAGATAGTTAAGCTCATGCAGATTGGTTAAAACGTCTCCAATTTCGTTTTATTTTGTATTTTTGTCCTATTATTGCCTATTCATGGCCAAAAAGAGTCACTGAAACCACCAAATTTGTGATCGTGATACGCTAATAATCCGGCGTGACCTTGTTATTTTGAACCACAGTTTGAACTTAGCACAAGAAACCTTAGATACGAACACCTAAGGGCTTATTTCCGCCTACTGGCCGTATCATATACTATTAAAAATGTAGGCAGTTGTTTCTTTTGTGAGCACTCGGGCAACATTGATGATTCCAAAAAAAAATAAATACTAGACTAACTGCCCAAGATCCTCTTGAGGAGAGTGCGAGGTTGGTCAGGTTGCGTGCATGATTTTACTTTGGGCCATGCAATCAACATTTCTCGCGGCGGGGCGCAAATAATTTTGAACACAATGACTTAACTTATCTGTGTTCACGTGTTGTATGCGCACCAATCAGCGAATGCGCATTTTTGGCGCCGAGTTAGAACACTGTGGTTACAAGTTACAACGAATAAAAGAACGAAGCGATCAGGCTTGTCATTTTCGCGCTCCGTTTGGGTCAAAAGCAATGTTGAATTTGTATCATTATTAACCTATTTCACAGGTAAGCGCTACTTATTTTGTTTGATATATACTAATATTTACACAAGGTTTCATTGTCGCGGAATCTGAATCTAGATGTACATTAATATATGTACGATATATACAGTATATGTGCATTACAAGGTCGTATAATTCTTGCGTGACTTTGAGTTCCTCTGCATGGTTAGTAAATTGTACACGTATAAACGAACATCATGTTGCCGGCAAAGCGCATTGACTATGTACGCCGTCGTGCTGACATGAACAGAGTGATTTCAAATTTCGTGAGCCAACACTTAAATAATCTCATGGCCTATTATCAATAATCCTATGTTCATTTCTACATTTATCACATTTCTGACTCTTAAATTGCCATATAGTTACTTTGAGATTATAAAGGATTTGAGACTAAATTACTACCATCGAATGTTCCACGTTAAACTATATTGCGTGTTAGTTTGTTTGCACAAATCGAGACTAGAGCAAGCTGAAGCATATTTCATTGCGTGGTTGGAATGTGAAAAATGTGGCTTTGATCAACAACAGCGCTATGTTCGGTGCTATTTTGCATGTAATGCGTTCTTGATATGTTGAAACTCTTCAGTCTTAACAGTTCTCCTAATTCACCTTTCTGTAAAACACCATGTGAAATTTGTTAATATAATACTAGAATACCTATTTTTTTCAAAATATACAGAAATGCAATTTAATCGTGCATGATCAGTGTTTGAATAGATTAATGTAATTTCAGTGCAGCTGTTATTTATGGTAAAAATTCATATTAATATTTATAGGTAGAATTCAAGAATTCCACCCTAGACCTTTATATCAGAAAACATCTTAAGGTGAACTACAGTGTATGACAAATATTTTTTTCGGTTTAATCTGAGATTTATTGCTTAAATTATGCTATAATTAGGGCATTTTTTCAGTGTAAAATTAGGTATATATATAGGGCCTCATCACCTTCCCTAGCAAGGGAATAGGCGGTTTTGTACACTTATGTATAGACTTTGTACACTGACAGCGGATATATTGAAGTCACAAGTCAATCTCCTCCGTCTTCCTGACCATTTTGTGTAGTGTATCTCATCAAAAATCAAATTACTTTTTTTCGCATGTAATTGTTTAAATTTGAGTTGAAATATTTCTTCACGTGCTGAAGTTTCGAGTTGACACGACTTGAAACAGAACGTTGAGGTGACCCGCCTTGCGAGTGGAGAAATTTCAATTTAATTAGAACAATTTCAATTTAATTAGGAGCAACTAGAATCCACCTTGGAATAAATTTTGTGCCGTGCTGAAGTTTTGGGTTGTCTCGACCTGAAACAGAACGTGAGGCGGCGCGCCTTGCGAAGGTTACAATTTTAGTTCCTCGTAGGTTCTGTTGCATGCCAAACAGGCAAAATGATGCATGTGGAAAATCCTCGCAGGAATAAAATTATGCTCAAAAGTATACCATGAAAATAGGTGAAATATTCTACACCTAATGGGAAGGAAATAAACAAAAATAATTTAGGCAAGTTTACAACAAGTTGTATTAGCAAACACATGTAAAGTCAATTAAAGGCTTTAAGCTGTCAAAAAAACCAAATGTACCAGAATTCCCACACACCGTTTACGTGGTGTTTCTACAAACCTAAAATTATATATTGTTTATTATCTTATTACTAAAGTTTCTTAATTAAGATGGTCCCTTTAATTTTTAAAAATGTGAAAAATTCATGATTGTATAATTATCATGATGGTGAGGGTTATTTTTTTATTTTTTTATTCCACAAACAAAATATTATAAGCAAACATGATTGTTAATTTTCTAAAATTTGGCTTGTTCATGCAGATCGTCTATTCAGCCTATAGGAAAATGTTTTATGAAAAGAAATGGGAGTAACCAGGCATTTTTTCAAGTAGAGTACAATGCACTAAATCGGTATTGTCATAGCAACAATGCTGACGTCATTTATTAACTGAATTATATATTATTCTCTTCCGTTGATATGCAGCATTCCAAGCAGCTTGTTCAGCAGTAATACTACCTATTTTTCTCAAGTGGAGAGGATTTTCGAATTATGACGATTCCGTAATTGATTTTACGAGTGTAACTATATATTAAAGGTTAAGATACCCCGCCCCCGTTTACGGGTACCCTAATGGAGCTCGCATGATAATCCTATTTAACTACGCGTGAATGGGAACCGGGTATCTTTAACTCTGTATTATGTTAACCAAGCGGGTTGTGGGTTAATACAGCATCGAAATATACCCGGAAAGTGAATAACCATCTATATTTGACCTACATTAAAATTGTTACTCCTGTTCCAAGCCTTGACTTAATTGGGATGCTGTCATCACTTACGACTAACTGGTTCCACAGTTTAAATATTGCTTATACCATTTATTCCATTTCGCTGTTCAACTTAAAAAAAATTATAATCCATTTAACATTTTAGGATGATCCAGACTCATAAATTGACCTGCACAGATCATCCAAGTTCCCTTAAAATGGTCCTTGGAGCTGGGGACAAAATATGACCTGAACGTTGCATTTATATCTGCACTGAAGGAGAAAATATTGTTAAGTTTGGAGATGACATGACAATTGACATGCAGCACCCTTGCAGCGCCCTTCTCACACTCCACGCTGCCTGGGCCAAAAAAAAAATATGTGGGTTTTCGGTTTCTTCTTATAAAAACTTAGGTAAGGTAGGTCGGTTTTAACTTTTTTTTTTTAAACTTTTTTTTATTTTTCCGAACAAGCGGACGCCATTTTGTTTAGTCAGTGCTTCCACATCCAAAGATAAATTTCCCTAATATTGCCTCAAATTTCAATTTTCCACAAACTTTTTCCTCTAAGTGGAAACACTTACAAGCATGATCCAATAAAAAAGTTTAGGGTCGGGATTTCGACGTCCAAAAGCTAGGTAGGGTCGGAAAACCGGAAACCCACATATTTTTTTTTTGCCCTACTATGTTTTTAACATCTCTTAGACTCTTACCCTCCAAAATGGAAAGACGTTTTCTTGTCCATTGATATAATTTTGTGTGGCATTAAAGATGCTGCGGCGAAAAGAATTTCACTGCAAAATTTCATGTCACAGCTTCATGCGTGATTCTGTATATTCAAGATGTTTGATATATAGTTGTGAGGTTGTTTAAGCATGCACGTTGCTATATAGCTTTGATAAGCTAACAGAAGATAAACATATTGTGAAAACCAAGATATATTCATTGAGTATAGCTGTTAGGCTATATAATAAATTTCTGCCCCATTGATAGGGAATCCGAGGTACATCAATGTAAAGGTAGACCTTTCTCCACATTCATTGCAAGCCCTTAAGTATAGTGGTCCAACCAAGGATTGAATCCGGGTTCTACCTTGAAAGGCAAGCGTGCATGGTGACCATTCACGACACGACATAAGCTGGTATTAATGTTTTAATTTTTTCATTTATGCACGAATACCTGAAATAAAGTCTTGTTTTAATCCACATCTTGAAATTTTCAATATTTATATCTTGGTTCCTTTTTAAATTGTTGCGACCGGTATTGTTAAATCTTTTATACTGCATGTAAACATGGTTTATTAATTGCACTGCATGTATTTGACTGCATGATTATATTGTATTAGATGTAGTTTAATTAAGTAATAATCAATTCACTTATGAATTTCTCAAATATAGCATTTATTGATTGTTATTTGAGTGATATGTTTATTATGTTGTATTAAGGCGATTCGTGTAAGTAATGCATGCGCATCATTTGCACATGCTAATTTGCTTCCCTTGCAGTGTTGTTTTGGGGAGAAAAATTACCCCTACTTTCTATGGGGTAAAAATTACTCCCGTAACAGAGGTGCAAAAATTACCCCTATAAAGATAGGGGTAATTTTTACACCTCTCTCACGGGAGTAATTTTTACCCCATAGAAAACTATGGGGTAAAAATTACTCCCGTAACAGTGGAGTAAAAATTACACCTATTTTTATATGGGGTAAAAATTACTCCTTAAGAGTGGAGTAAAAATTACCCCATTTGAGGGGGGTAAAAATCGCCCGAAAAAATCGGGGCGTTCATTGGAAACCATGTTACCCCATATTTTGGGGCAATTTTTACTCCCTGAAATTTACAGTGTAGTGTATACTTTTACGCTTCATACAAATGACAATAATAAAGAGGAATACTGTACGAAGCAATTCAGATATGCACATTTGACGATATCTGAAAAGAACGAGTTGAAATTGGACCTGCAAAATACCGAATATGTCAAAATCACATACTTTCTTATGCAGAGACTAGGCAGAGATATTGATTGCTCGGGAACATACTTAGACAACTCGAGTGGTATACCTATTTTTTTACGGATAAAAGTTGGACAGAATCGGTGAAGTTTTAGATATGCACATTTTGGATTTCTCAACCGTAAGTTATCAAAAATATAAATTTTGAGTCAAAACGCGCATGCTTGGCAGCCATGTTGGACTCCATTTCTGGCCATGTTAATCAAAGAATCCTCCCGTTGAACCAGAGCCTTCGCGATGATTCAATTTATTATTTACCGAAGGCTCTGAAATCCAGGGTAATAGCCGGGCGGAATTAGTATCTTCGTAAAGCGCTATACGCGCCGTTGCTTCAGGGACCACAAAGCTAATAATAAAATTAAACTAGAAATGACGGCTATAGGAATGTTAATTCAGGAATGTTAAAATTGTTGAGTTAAGGTTTGAAAATAATATCGGCGCCTGCGCTTCCGACTGTAAAAGAATTTTTATAAAGCGGTTTGTTTTGCATCGTAGTAAACAAAATACTCGCTTGTTCTGTAAGTTATATTTGCATTCGCTTATCATACTGGGACCGGTTGTACGAAGGCCGGATAGCGCTATCCACCGGATAGTGATTTTTTCAACCGTTGTAAAATGCTTGAAAAACTTTGAAACTACGGATATAGACGACACAAGAAGTATAAAAAACATTCAACTTATAAATACTAAACTTTAATACGAGTTATACCAATCAACGACTGATTTAACAATGCTTAAAAAAGTCACTATCCAGTGGATAGCGCTATCCGGCCCCTGTAGGTTAGTGGTAATGTGTGAAGTTTATGGTCTGGGTTTCTCACAATTCTGCTAAATACTTTATCGCACAGTGTTTTCCGCCTATCGTGAAGGTTCTAGAAAACTGATTTATCTAGGGTTCTATTATAGGCAAGTCTCCGTGAATGATCTTGATCGTTTAATACTTTTAATATCATCGCTTAAACAAGGTGGCAAACCGTGGTGAAACACTGGGGAAGTATATTTTGAAAAGGACTAAAGTTGCCGCAAAAACTATATATAGGCGCTTTGATATTTTTTTATGCTATTGAATGCACGAGATCATCTTTACTATTGAATACACGTGATCGATGATCCGCTGCAATAGTCCATTAAAATCATAAAATTGTCCTACTAGTCCATTTCTAATAATTTTAATATCAAAATTTATCTGTTAGGAAAATTTTTCGGTGCCTACTAATAATTAGTTGTGTAGCAGTCAGGAACAGATCGAGATATTCCGTTGTTTTTTTGCACCAACTTAATAAAATTATCTCACTAAAACCGGTATTTTGTTATAAAAAACTAAACTTGGTTCTTACCTAATAAAAACTGACAAATTTTTCTTTAATATCCTTCAAGCAATGTGATTGAACTTCTGATGCAAACCAGTCCTGTGATTGCGCACGAGCCTAATATCTCAACCTTTCTGCTCCAGTCTGAACGCCAAATGCAGTGATGGCATGTGAAGTACATGTGACGAGACTGAACAATATTGCTAGGCATGATTGCATGGTTAAGCGTTACTGGCTCTGCCAGAAAGCGATATTAGAAAATCAAGAAATGTTTCTAACACAAATTCTGCTTGAAATGTGGAACTCGATTTCAAACAAGAGCTGTTGTTGGCATGATTAGCACGATCTTTAAACACAACATTTTGCTTCCGTGATCTATAATATATGCAGTGGGTAAAGCGCGGTTTGAATTAAATGGGTAAGGAATTTCCCCGCGTTCCACGACCCACACTTTTTTCACCGTTTTGTTTTATCCGATTAACCTTGACAAGCGCGAGAACAATATATATATATATATATATATATATATATATATATATATATATATATATATATATATATATATATATATATATATATATATATATATATATATATATATGGTAAGGATATGGTCTAGCTTGCCAACGCTGATGTCACATGTCTGAAGGATCCAAAGGATACACGACGCTTAAAGTATTACAGATAGGTATACAGAAGGAAAGGCGAACTCCAGACAGATCAATAATAATGTTTTATTACAAACGTTTCGCCAAAGCAGGCTTCATCAGTGCATGTAAAAAGTTAAGCTGAAAACAAGTTGTCCAAAAAAACAATGCAATACATCTGTTCCTGACTTCTACGCAACTATAATTGTTAACAAGCACCAAAAAATGTATGTAAGAGATAAATTTTTGATATTAAGATAATTATAAATAGACTACTAGGACCAATTTAAAATTTATGATTTCAATAAACTATTGCGCAGGACTTGTGATTATGTGTATTCAATAGTAAAGATAATTACGTGCATGTATTCAATAGTATAAAAAAACTTCAGAGGGCCTGTACGTTTTGGGGCGAATTAAGCGCGCAAGAGTATCGGCAAAGAAAATGGTCTGTTTTTAGTGTATATACGTGTGTATGTCCAATCCTCGCGAATATGCATCTCCAGTGTTTCACAACATTCTGCCAATTTATCGAAGCGATGATTTAAAAAAAATTAGACAGGGCGCGCTAGGCGCACTCAAGATCATCCATGCATGCGGACTTGTTTATCATAAGGCTATAGCCAAATCAAGTTTTTAAACCCTATAAGCTTTATAACAATAAACGGAAAATACTGTGCAATAATCTATTTATATATATATATATATATATATATATATATATATATATATATATATATATATATATATATATATATATATATATATATATATATATATATATATATATATACATATATATATATATATATATTAGGCCTATTTTAGCTTTAATTAAAATTTATTTCGTAGAGTGAATTTTTTATGCCAACTAATAATTTGCTGTGAACAAAAGTGTGGCACACGGTTTAGTATTACAATATTTTCCTGTGGTCGTGTATTAGTTAATTAATGTAATAATATATAGTATTTCAACATCCGACATGGCTTCTCAAGCACTACCATTAGTCAAGTCCCGGATATAAAATTGTGCTTTCATTGGCTGATTTGAAACTCTTCATCAATGGGAACATGGATATACATCGGGGATTTGAAGTTAGCCCCCATACCCGCGTTCTTTTTTTACTGAATTAAAATTACAATGCCTTTTCTAGAGTCTTTTATAATTTCTATGCTCTCAACCATGCATGCATACGAGAAATTTACCATGGCACGTAATGGCAGAGTAGAAAGAAGCTTTCAATATTAATTAAGATACATTTTATTCTGCGGTCCTACAGTCATTTGTTGGCAGTGCCACAAACACTTAACCAATCATGCATAGAAGCATAGCTATAATGTTGTTCAATATTGTCACATGCACTTCACATGCCATCACTGCATGCATTCGGCGTATAGACCGCAGTAGAAAAGTTGACATATTGGGGTCGTGCGCTATCTCAAAACTGGTTTGCATCAGCAGTTCAGTCACATTGTTTAAAGAATATTAAAGAAAACTACGACTCAGTTTATTAGGTAAGAGCCAACATTGATTTTTCTATAATAAAATACAGGTTTTAGAAAGGTAATTTTATTAAGTTGTTCAAACAACTAATTATTAGTGGGCACTAAAATATTTAAGAAATAAATTTTAATATTAAGATTAGCTTATTAAAAATGGACTAGTAGAGCCAATTTTACGATTTCAATGGATTATTGCAGCGGACCATATATTGATCATGTATATTCAATAGTAAAGTTGACCTCGTCACGGTATTCAATAGTAAAGATAACATCAAAAGGCCTGTACATTTTGCAGCAACTTAGGCGAGTAAGAGTATCGGCAAAGGAAATGACCCTTTAGGACTGTATGTCTGTACTCCCAATCCTCAAATATGCCTTCTCAGTGATTCACCACAGTCTACTGCATTATCTAAGCGGTGACATTAAAAGAATTAAACGGCGCGCATTAAAAATCATTCCCTTACAAAAATTCCACATGATTTCACATGTGTGAAATTTCACATGTGAATTTTGAACATGTGATTTTTCACATGTGAAATTTGACATGTGAAATTATGTTTCACATGTTCCAAATTCACATGTGTTCACATGTGAAAAATCACATGTTCCAAATTCACATGTTCCAAATTCACTTGTGAAATTTAACATGTGAAACTTCACATGTGAAACACATAATTTCACATGTATTCACATGTGAAAAGTCACATGTTCCAAATTCACATGTTCCAAATTCACATGTGAAATTTCACATGTGAAGTTTCACATGTGAAACACATAATTTCACATGTGTTCACATGTGAAAAATCACACGTTCCAAATTCACATGTGAAATTTCACATGTGAAACTTCACATGTGAAACACATAATTTCACATGTGTTCACATGTGAAAAGTCACATGTTCCAAATTCACATGTTCCAAATTCACATGTGAAATTTCACATGTGAAACTTCACATGTAAAACACATAATTTCACATGTGTTGACATGTAAAACTTCACATGTGAGATATCACATCTTCCAAATACACATGTGAAATATCACATGTTCCAGTTTCACATGTGAAATTATGCAAAGCTTCAATCATGCACAGTTAAACCTGTCAAACAGTGAGATACTGTAATGGTATGTATACTGTAGGAAGTTTAAATAATTTATTTATACAGTTAATTGCTACAAATGTTTAGCTACCATACAAAATAATTTATAATAAGGAAAAAACTTAGCAGTTCAAATGTCTTTTGCAATTTTTCTTCTTTTCGTATCAGCATTTCTTTTGTCTTTGCACTTTTGGGCCATGGCAGCTTTCACTGATGAGGCTGTTGCTCCCGCAAAACATTTAGTCACATGAGCTACAAGAAAGGAAATACAAGACTATCATTAGCTG
>CACRXK020014324.1:0-13203 GCA_902702795.2 Paramuricea clavata
ACAATCGCAATTGCTCAACCGTTATTGAATTTTTTTAACAAAGATCCTACTAAAAATGTCTATCTAGTGATTATATACAAGAAAACATGGTATTTTAGCGAATCGAAAACCATTGTCGTGGTGCAAGGATGTCTTTTCCCATCTTCTCAGACATGTTATTTTGGGAAGCATGCGCGAAAAATGTAAAATATTATAAGTTGTAGAAATTATTTTTCTCTTATTTTCTGACATGACATGTAAAACGTACAGAAGAACAAAAATATAAAATGAAAAAGTAGGGTCACGTGCCGTCACGGACCTTCTTAAAGAGGTACAAGGGTTAAACATGCAACATGATGTGGTTTAGTGTTAGTTGCACAGGAGCCCTAGCCAGAGTTCTGTCATTTTTGAAGGTATATTTCCTGAAGCACGCCTAATCTATGCAGAGTGTTTTTCTCTTTGCCCTTACTCTTTCTTTATCACTTTACTTTGCAGTTCGACTACATATATTAGCTAGAATTTGTTATTAGATATGCGCAGTGAAAGTGCGCAATGTAAAACTGATGAATCACCATAACTACCACTTGCATAATTATGTAAGAAACATATATATAGTTGTAGTTTTAATTGTTTTATAAAGTAGCTAGTCACTTATTATCATCACCTTGTAATTAATTTGCATGGTAATTCAGTTTACACTGCAAAAAGAGTTATTTTTAATAAACGGTATTATATTTTAGGATAAATACACAGGTGGTTTTTGAAAATTGTGGCCACTGATTGGTAAAGCTACTTCGGATTATTCCACGATAATCACCTAATGCGTAATGGCCGCCCGGTTTGTCAGTGTGAAAACGAAGAAATAACATATATGTACAAAAGATGCAACAAAATTTGGTGTAAAACTATTTCAAGGTAGTATCTCCGTTGTAGAATTGAAGTGAACTTTGCTTTGTCTGAAAATACTATTTTAACAGTGCGAAAAATGCAAAATAGTACTATTTCTTTAATATTCACCAACCCTGAGGCGACTAATTGTTAAATAATATATCGCTTGCAGTATTTCAATGAGTATTGTCCAGTTCTGAATGGTGCAGTGAAACTGACATCCAACAACATATTATAAATACAATTCTTGTGGTTTTCTCTGACGACAAAGTACTAAGCCTTCTTCCTGTATTTTGGGATTTTTCACAAGGACTAAGCGCAAAATCCCAGTTATGCTACTGCGAAGAGAATACATAAAGTATACACTTATAATACGCATATGTATACAATACAATTACTGTAGCGGGAAACAACTTTCTTTCGTACGGAACTCTCAGGTCTTCTTTTTCTTTAGAGGATTTTGGTCCATAAACTGAGGGACACTTCGACGTTTTCTCTACAATGAACAAAATGATTTGACATGAATATACACTATGTAACTGATGCTGTTTATTACATGAACTGCCTTGCCAAGAATATAGAGCAAAATATTAAATTATGTGAGCATAAACTACCACAGCATCGAGTTAACCCGAATAACTGCTGTACCAGCTAACGTAGCACGAAGTAATAACAACAACTGATCATCTTTTGTAACTTATGCGTGCAAGTAACAATTCAAATTAGCTTCTGTTGCATATTTATTTATTTAGAAAATTTCATGAAGTTAATTATTAACAACATATTAGCGCATATGAATAATACAAAGTGAAAGTGATCACAAACAATTTGAGTAACTTGCATGATGAGAGGCTAACGAAAGGACTCAAAGTCCTAGCGAGGTTGGCCACTTGGCAAACATGGTTTTGTAGTTGGAAAGTTCAAGTGTAAATCAGTGGTCTAATTATTGTACATGTTTTAGATCTAACGAGAAGCACTCAGCTGCGAAAAATGCAACTGTAGGCCCAGTTCATGCATGAACCGGTGTTTAGATGTGTACCAAGCTGCACTGATGAGGCGTAGGACGCCTAGACTTGCCCCAAGTCTCCCTCGAATGGGTTTTGATAGGGTATATCCAGTTTATTATGAGATCAGTTTTGAACTTGAAACGGAGAGTTCAAAACTGATCTCATAATAAACTGGATATACCCTATCAAAACCCATTTGAGAGAGACTTGGGGCAAGTTTATAGGACGCCGAAACATGCATGTCTGCAGATTGTGCCATTAGGCTCTTTCACTTCGGCGTTGTACCTCTGCACACGGCGAGGACCACGTGCAGCATTAAACAGAACAAGGTTGAAGAGATTTACCCAACAGTAAAGTGATTAGACAGGTTGTAGCCACGATTTTGTCGTACTTACTGTATGGTTTCACCTTTAAATGGCTTTATACACATTCTCAAATTACTGGCTCGCAGTTCGCGAAGATTTAGGAAAACGCATTACCTTCAGGAAATTACTGGAAATAAGAAAACGAAAACTTACGGCATTTGCGGCTGCCAAAGGAGCAATTACGTTGTCAATCAGTGGCGTTGCACTGCCTGTGGTTGACGGAGTTATCTATAGATTGAGAATACAGTACACGTTAAGTTAGGTTTTTAAAATATTAAAGACATGTTTACTAAATATCGCCCACTTAACATTCCCTACAGGCTATACCAGTCTAGGCATATATAGCTTTTACTCAAAAGGCATTATCATGACGACGCGAGAACAGCGCATAATTGCCTGGGTCCCAGTCGTCGTTTTCTTTCGAAGGTCAGGGTTAGTGGTAGCTATACTTTTAAAGCACCTGTGGCTGTGAATTTTGGCAAAGCCCGCGGTTCAGACTACACGAATTTATGAGGTACTTCAATTCTTCAAACGGTCGTAGGACAACCTGAATCTATGTATGCTTATTATTGTGTCCAGTCAGACGTTAGGATCAGGGTTAGGTTTTGTCCAGTTGGATGCATGTATAGATGTTGTAGTCTGTTGGAGGCATGCGTGCATACTTTGTACTGCATGCATTTAAGACCAGTCTATTGTGGTAAAATATGCAATATTTTGCTGCGCTTGTCAAATTTAAATCTGTAAATCCAAGTGTAAAGCACTATCTTGGTTTCCATGCATAAAATAAAGATATACTCACTCCACTCAAAGCTGCGATAGAAGATGGAACTAAAGCGAAAAAATAAAGAAAGAAGTCCAATACATACAAAATTAATAATTTGCCCTTAAGCCTCTTTCCATTCATCACAAGAGTCAACTCGGGCTTGCGAGTTTATTTTGCGATGAGTGCATGGAGAGAGCCAATAGATTTCCTTATTACAGGTCAAGGTTAAAATCCCACTTGGACATAACTTTGGCTTTCTACTTCACCCATATCGTAATGAACCGTATAGAGTTTCCTTTTGTGTGCAAAGTCGTTAGTTCTATCCTAGTGTTCAGGAACTAAACTAATACAATGTAACGCCACGATACATGCGCGTCCAAACATAAGAAGACACGCATTACTCTTCATCGTATGCGCATCTTAAGATGCGCATACGATGATTTCTGGTGTGACAATCTTACTAGATTTTGACACATCCATTGATTCCTTATCGACCCCCCAAGAACGCATGCTACTACTGTATTACGATAATTATGACCACAATTGATAATGATGATAATGATGATCTGTCATTATGATACTGTAAGCATATGACAAACCAAAGTTTTAACGTTATATTAAAATATGAAGTTATTATACATACCTGTTTCTGCTATATCTTTGCCAGGCACGAGTGTCTCATATCTGTGTCTAAAAATAAGCAATATACTGTTGAAACATGATATACTACCACTATTAATTAAAATGTGATTTACTTTTAAGGGACCAAATAACACTGATTAAAGGTATAAATGAGAAGCAATACGAAACTACAACAAATTCCATACAGAGTAATGACAGCATGTCCGAACGTACCTTAAAGATTGTAATTCAAATTCACAATTTGTAGACGCTTGCTTCAGATCATAAAGAAGAATGATGTCATTTCTAAATTAAGCAAAAATACATGATTTTAGTAAATTGCTCATCATTCCGTTAGAGAAGTTAAAGAAAATATTTTTACCTTAATTCGTTGAATTTCTTGCATATTTCCTCTGTTGGCATAGGAATCAGTTCTACAAAAAAACAAAGCAATTGTTGTTAAGGTGGCTCAACACGGAATTTAAAACAAATATATGATATACATACCAACTCTAAGTTCATCCAGTAACATTTCGACAGCTTTCGACTTCTTCGTACCAACTGAATTTGGCATTTTGAGCTAGAATGAATACAATACATGAAGTATTTAAGATATGGTGTAATTAACATCAGTCATAGAGACCTCTAAAAACGACGTTGCTGTAATGCAGCTAAATTAAAAAGTATAATTTCTGTTTTTTACTTAATTTAAAGAATTACTTATATGAACATATAACTTACTCGGGAACTACGAAGAGAAACTCCCGCTGCTTTGTTTTCTGGAAACTTGATTCCAGCTCCCTCAATCTGAAATATAACAACAGTATTCAATGTGCAATATGTTTTAAAACAGCTCTAGGAAAGGCCTAAGATAAGCTGCCTTGTTGAGACCATAAATCCATAATCTAAAAGTAAGGTGTTTTTGTTTATTCAATTTAACCAATTACTTCCCATAAATAAAAATATTAACTGCAACAAGATATTGTGTCGTGAAGTATGTCACTAAAGCTGTATCATGATAGTACTGTAGCAGCATAGTTCCAAAGCGTGCTAACATTGTATTTATATGGCGCGTGTTCTCCGGTAGCTTATTCCAAATTGAAATTCTGAATGGTTATTGGAAAAATGAGCGTGGGAAAGTTCCAGTTTTGAATCTCTTCGATTAAACGTACTGCATATAGTAAGTTGAGTTTAGAAGTGACACGGGTTCGTCTAGCTAAAACATGAGTTCACTTGAGGTCTGGATCGATCTCTATAAGGATGTGAACGATCTTGTAGAGAATTAAGTACCAGCTCAAGGATTCGTCCCAGTATGAAAGAGGATGTACTGTACACGGAGGGAATTTAAACGTTCCTTAGAAGGTATATTAGTCTGGAATGGCAGATTAAACATACGTCGTTGGACTCTCTTGGCTCGCATGATGAGCTCAATACATTGATTGTGGGGACAAATCTGGGTTGCGTATCCAAAGTGTGGACGAACAATGACTAAGAAGAGGTGCCACGAATTTTAACATATCTTACTTCATTAAACTGTTGGGACAACAAAGCGGGGATGATGAAAGAATAGGGTAACTTTTCCTCCTAATTTTTCTGATAGAGAGGGGCTGTTTGTTTGAGAAAATCAAAGACGTCAACAACTCAGTTGTTAAGAGTAGTATACCAGTAAGTACTTATCGACACTTTGAGAGAAGGCCTTTTATCAGAAGAGTGACTGTGGTGCACCATGAAACGAACTATACGTCAGTAAAACGAATATAAACAAAAATACGATAACAATAACTAATGGGCTATCATATATACAGATGACACACACCTTGTTTAAATAGATCGAATAGTAAGTTTACAAGATGTTAATATTGGAATGTGTTTCATCTTATGTTTCGCGAAATTGTCTGTTGGTAAAGGATTTTGTCATACACAGGAGGTTATCAAAGTTAACGATTTGATGTCAAATACCTTGGCAGGTTTCTCAACCACCGCTTCTTTCTTTTTCGTTTGTTTCTTCTTATTCTGATTACTAGGTCGACCTTTTTCTTGATTTCTAACAGTGGAAATAAGAGTTTAATGTAAATTCCCCGTATAAAACGTATTTACATTAAGCAATCATGTACTTGTACATGTATACAGTCAGCACAACAAAATGAGAAAACGTGAGTATGCCATTGGTTTTCCAGATACAGGAATAACACGGGTGGGCTGCAGCTAGCCTATATTGGGAACAGAGTTGCTCTCTTTGCATTGGATACCTAAGGCTTTTGATTTATACTATTTACCTCCAAATCATCGCATAACTGATACACCACATGTTTTACTGAGTATACCTGCATGTGGACAACACTGATGTAAGTTAGGCTGTATAACTAACCTCGCCTCAGTCGTACTCTCAGCGGCTGTGATGAGTTTTTGCAAATCTTGCTGTCTTCTTTCTCTTTCCTTTTTACGAATTTCAATTTTCTTTAGCTCAGCCAATAAATATTCTTCTTCTTGGATCTAGAAAGAAACAATCCACATAAGAATGCAGCTTTTAAATAAAGTTTCTCCGGGTTAGAGCTGTGTGGTTAATCGAAATATTTGGTCGGTTTCGGTACTTATTTTGGCACCGGAAGTCGGCACCGAGCATGCGCAAAAGAACTGGTAGTTTCGGATCCCCCACATGTCGCCGCTTCGTGTCGAAAAAACTGCAAAATGCTAAAGAAAAATTTCTTTATTTTCAGAATATATCTATTTCTCCAGTCTATCCCATAATCAATGGAGATGCTTTTTTCATTTAACTTGTTGGGAGTTGTTTACAATTTTTTGAGGAAAGAACCGAGGTTCTTTTGCCCCCAAAAGACCGAAACCGGGATGAAATTTCTGGAACCGCACAGCTCCACTCTGGATACTCACTTATCACCACTCATGGGGATTCAGTTACTGTTGTTGTATAATTATAATTTTCTCTGTCGTCAGTGGAAAATGTTCTTTCAATTCGATTCTGTTATAAACAGCAGATCTCCTACAGATCTCCTATATCTTGATACAGACCCTTGACCCCCACATGACGTCATATGAAACCCACGAATACTTTCTTTTGTTTGAGTTATGATCTCACCTGCTCGGGAGTTCTGTTAAATAATTGCAAGAGTTGTTTCTTGCGGGTTTTCTCGTGTTCTGCATCATAAGATGTTGGGAGATTTTCTGGTTCGGTTCCTGCCGGTGAACGTCCCTAAGGGAAATTTGGACATGCGAGAATCAAGCAGTCAGATTTCATGAAGTCAGACCTATCATCCCCGAGCCGACGGCGCGAAGCGCCGTGCGAGGGTACTAATTCCCCCCGGCTATTTACACCCGGGAAAACGAAAGCATTAGCGAAGTCTAAAGTTCACCAAATATCGCGGGCGTGGCTCACCAACGATGTTTCGGTGGGTGGTCATCCTTACTGATTTCAAAATATGTGGCGGACTGTCATGAATAGCGAACACTGATTGGTCCAATTTAAAGTTTGCATTATAACGACTGCATGACGACAGCGAAATAACAAACATTTCTTTATTTGATGATTGATAAATTTCATGCAAATATATTTCATTTTTGCTCGCATTTTTGCAAGATTTTGTAAATTTCAAAAGCTCTCTCAGAAAGAAACCCCCAAAAGAATCGGCTAAAAGAAGGGAGCCGACGTTAACGAAGGTAAGTTTGTTTTAAATATTGATTTTATAATGGTTTTAAAACCCGACGGCCTTTGCGTATATGAAACAACTAAACAAGACAGTATATAATTTCAGTGTATCTTTAATATTGATTCCCATTTTTATTATATTGAATTTTTTAAATAAAAAAGTTAGCAAAGTAATTTGCATGCGAGAAATTTGAAATCATTTTATTGCAAACTCAAAGTTTATCGATAAAGCCATTTAATTAATAAACGCAATTTAGTTAGTTTTATAAAGAACACTTTAAAACGTTTTGCGAAGCGTTTGTGGTTGAATTTTACCTTAAATTGAAGCTTATATTACGTATAACAACATACCTAACATATATATGTTGGTAAATTGATAATTTTGTAATTAAAAGTGATATTTTTAGGCAATGTTTCATTTGTAAGAATATTCTTAAAAATTATCGTGTTACCATGACAACTACTTTAGATCATCTTCATGTTCGGAAATTGCAATGGTTTTGTGAGCAAGGCGAGGGTTTCTGCATGCATGTATTTTCTAGTTATTAGTCATATTTCACCATTCTACACACGCAAAAATCGCACATCTTGTATAGCAAGCCTGCCAACAAGCCGTCAACAAGTTGTGTTCGCACTGCTTGTCCCAAGTTGTCAACAAGTATGGAACAACTGGTTAACAGCTGTAACAACCTTGTTAATTAATACAGTATTATCATGAGACATGTTGCAAAGTTGTCCAACAAGTCCGATACAGTCAAGATATAACAATATTGTTACAACCTTGTGTAACAACCTTGTAACATTTTTGTTATATCATGACTGTATCAGACTTGTTAGACCAATTTTGTAACGAGTCTGATAATTAAATCATCAAGCTTGTTACAAGTTGTTAACAGCTTGTTCCGAACTTGTTACAACTGGGAAACAAGTAGTGCGAACACAAGTACTGTAGTCGACAACTTGTGAACAGTTTTGTAACAACTTGTTTGTAGACCTGTACAACTTGTGCGTTTTTACGTGTGTAGTTCCCAAAAATGCCAGGTTTACTGTACCTTTAAAAGTCTGGTGATGGAATCATAATAACGATCTTTAAGATCTTCAATGCTTCTTTCCTACAGTTAAATAAAGACCAGGCATGAATAAAACAAAATTTATTACAACAGTCATGGCACTAACAAAACTTCGGTTGGTAGGGATGCAACTATCTGAAAAATACAAGGAGAAATTCAACGTTTTGTGCGAAGGCCCTGATTGCAGATGAAAAACTGTCGCCTATTATCCATCGTATGAAAAATAATACAGTTTAAGGATTGAGGTTAACACTAGCTAGGTTAACACAAGGTTTATGATTGAGAAAGTTCTAGGACCCAGTTGAAAGTAGCAGTTGTCCCGGCTTGAAATGTAAGCGTTGTATACAAGACGTGATAATCTGTATTTTGCCGTTACAAACAGAACGATAGCAACATCTAAGCCGTCCGTGGGATTTTAATTCTTCATTTCTGCTCAATTTTCTTGTATTAATATGATATAAATAGCCGTCCTCGCTGCACTTTTGTCCTGCTTGTTGATGCTCTTAATAACAGTAGTTCTTTATAATTATAAAAGAGTGAAATTTAAGGCCGTTTCTTGTCACGTCCTCCTACTAGATTAAGCCTTGCTTAAGTTCGCTAATAGCTACTAACATCGTCTACTAACTTCGTCTGCTAACTTCGTCTGCTAACTTCGTCTACTGACTTCGTCTACTAACTTCGTCTACTAACTTCGTCTGCTAACTTCGTCTACTAACTTCGTCTACTAACTTCGTCAGCTAACTTCGTCAGCTAACTTCGTCTGCTAACTTCGTCTGCTAACTTCGTCTGCTAACTTCGTCTACTAACTTCGTCTACTAACTTCGTCAGCTAACTTCGTCAGCTAACTTCGTCTGCTAACTTCGTCTACTAACTTCGTCTACTAACTTCGTCTACTAACTTCGTCTGCTAACTTCGTCTGCTAACTTCGTCTGCTAACTTCGTCTAGGTACACTAACTTCGTCTACTAACTTCGTCTACTAACTTCGTCTACTAACTTCGTCAGCTAACTTCGTCTGCTAACTTCGTCTACTAACTTCGTCTGCAAACTTCGTGTGTCCTGAATTCTCGCCTCCCTGAGAAGTATCCAGGGCAAATCACGATAACAAAATAATAACTTTATAATAATAATAAAATACAAATCTCTCTCACTGATTTCTCACTGTTTCTCTCTCGCTGGTTAGTCTCGCATGCTTGTTAATCACGTGACCCATCACAAAATATGTCAATGTTCGTCTTGGCTTCGTAAAGCTCCGTAATGAGCCCAGTTCGCTACACACTCCCCCATGTATACTCTGAGAGTTTACATGTCACAATACGAACTGGGTAACTAAGTAATTTTATGAATAATATAAATGTTTATTACGAACTAATTAATTGTCTTTCGATAAGTGTTCACATAGCAAGTCTCTGCAATCTTTAATTAAAGTTCCTTTTCATCCTCTGCAATGTCTCTTATGCGTAACGTAGCTGCTGCTGCAGCATTTCGCTTCTGTCTGGGTGTGAACTCTTGTGCATCTGGATCTAAACGAGTTGTAATCTCTTTATCGCATTGTAACTCTAACGGGAACAAGTGTTGTATCGCGCGTTCCAGGTAGTTATTACCACCAGCAGTTTTAAGCTTAGCTGCCCGTATTACACCGTCTCTGCCCGTGATGAGTTGCTTAACTATGGCAAGTTTCCAGGTATTTCTTGGTTTTTGATCTTCCTTTACAATCACTATCTCTCCAACTTTGGGATATTGCATTGATTTTGGTCTAGTCATTCGGTGTTGCTCACGAAGACCACGCACATATTCTCTGGTCCACCGATTCCACATCGCTTGTTTGCATTTTAACAGATGTTTGGCTCGCTTTCTGAGATCTTTCTCTTCGATGTGGTGCTTTTCTAGTTCGGGAATGTAGGTGGGTTGGGTGTGGAGCATACCATTGGGTGTGAGCACAGGTAACTGCACATCATCCTCTAAGTAACACAGGGGGCGATTATTCATCGCTATTTCGATATCTAACACGACTTCTTCGAGTTCCGACCACGTTAAGATACCATTGCCGATTGACTTATAGAATGAACTCTTAAATAATCCAATTAAACGTTCAAATTGTCCTCCCCACCATGGGGCCCGACTTAAGTTGAAACGCCATTCGATCGACATGTTTGCTAAGAGACTGTTTAGTTTCTCATCTTGTCTTACTAGTTGAATCCATTTTGCGGCAGCTTTAAATGTCATTGCATTATCGGAATAGATTAACTTTGGTCTTCCTCTCCTCGCAATGAACCTTTTTAGGCTCATGATGAACTCTTTCGTATCCAACGATCTCACAATATCAAGGTGGACGGCTCTTGTTAGACTACACGTATAAAGCACAAGATATGACTTAGCTTCCTTCTTCGACTTTGGTACGTACTTGATAGGTCCGGCAAAGTCCACCCCGATCACTTCGAATGGTACTGCGCCTTGTGTTCTCGTAGTTGGTAAATTTCCGGGGGGCGGTACTTGATAGGCCTTGGCCCGGAATCTCTTGCAACCGTTGCAGTGTGATCTGATGTTCTTGACTAGACGGCGAAGCCGAGGAACCCAGTAATGTTCACGTACTTTCGCCATGGTTGTACTGACTCCCCCGTGTAGAGTTGATAGGTGCGCTTCACGAACTAAAGATGACGCGAAAGGATGGAAGTCTGGTATATAGATGGGATATTCTCCGATAATTCTGCCTCTACACTCCAGAATTCCGAGGTTGTTCTCCTGTAGGTTTAATCGCTCTCGGTCGGCTAAATATCGTGCATCGTGTTTGACTGCGTCTTGGGCCCGTCGTATCCACCATTCTCGTTGTTGTTGAACCTCGCGACTGTTGATGGGACCTTTCTCTCTCTCTGCAGGTTGTCGTTTACAATTCAGAATGAACCGTCGAACCCACGCTCCAATTCGTAGCACTTTCGGTAAAGGATATTTATCAAGTAGTAGATCCATGATGTCTTCTTCAATGTGCGCAGCTTTGAAGATTTCTTTAATCACTTTCGCTTCTGATTTGCTATCTGGTGTCGGTTCCAGAACTCGTTGAACTGGCCATTCTGCAGGATTGTTTAACCATGATGGACCCTCTTTCCATAACGTGTTCCCAGAGACCTTTCCTCCCCGACTTCCGATGTCGGCTGGGTTTTCCGCTGTTGGAACGTGATGCCAAGTAACATTCTCGTGCTGACGAATCTTTTGTACTCTGTTTGCCACAAATTGTCGGTATTCACCTTGATCATTGATCCAGTACAGAGCTACGGATGAATCGAGCCAACAATGAACAGTTGCTGGATGAGTAGTGAGAGCTTGTTGAACATTTGTGGCTAGGTTTACAGTCATGTGTCCCGATATGAGCTCAAGACGTGGAATGGTCAAGTTTCGCTTCGCTATTCGTGACTTCGAACATACCAATCCCTGGGTAACTCCATCCTCTTGTTTGACTACTGCATAGACGACTGCACAAACGCCGTTTGAGCTCGCGTCTCCGAATCCATGCAAGGTGATCTCTTGAATTGGTTGATGGTATGAGGCTAAGGACCGAGGGATTGTATAGGACTCGAGCGCTTCGTTCCATTCCTTCCATTTCTTTCGTAGTGGCCCTGGTAGGTCTGCGTCCCATGGAATTTTACTGTCACACGCACTCCGATAAACAAGTTTTCCGGTCAGTGTGGTTGGTGAAGCCAAGCCCAGGGGGTCGTAGATTCGTGCCAATTTTGACAAGATGCTTCTCTTAGTTACAGGTTCAGCGTCTGTGGTGAGGGTCACGCTAATAGTATCGTGCTTCCTATCCCAGGGCACACCAAGTAGTTTCCCATCGGGCTGTTCGATCCCTGCCAGTTGACTTTTGGCATATGTTAGTTCACTTATCTCTGATGACGATTGATTCTTTGGCTCGAGTTCAGGTACGTTTGAGTGCCACTTGTGTATTGTGAAAGTGGCATCGTTAAAAACTTCGATAGTTTTCTCCTTCTGGGTCTGGATTTCTGCGACTGTGGTACCCCCCGTAATCAAATCATCAACATACAGTCCTTCGCGTAATTGCTTCACTATCTCGGGGTAGCGCTCTTCCCAAGCATCCAGATGGTGTTTAAGGACTCCCCCGAGAAGGAATGGGGAGCAAGTCAGCCCAAACAGGGCTCGAGTAAACCGGTAGATTTGTATTGCATCGTTCCCAGTCTCTTTCCAGTGAAATCGCAATGAATCTCGATCTTCGGCCTTTATTCTGATTTGCAAAAAGGCCTGTTTCAAATCGCCTGTCAACAGAATGGGGTGAAATCTAGATCTAACAAGGACGTCCCATAACAGGTTCTGGAGAGGGGGGCCCGGGTGGAGGCAATCATTGAGGGATGGTTGGGATCCGCTCTCTTTCGCAGACGCATCATACACCACTCTCAACTTAGTGGTCTCAGCTTGCTTCCTTTCTATGCCTTTGTGGGGAATATAAAATTCTTTTGCTGTTTTAGTGGTAGGTGCCAGCTCAATTACTCCCTGATTTAACTGTTGTTGTATAATGTCATTATACTGTTTGTACTGTCCGTTCCGTTCAAGTTTCTTAAGCAACTGCTCTAGGCGACGCTTGCTACTGTTCTCATAAGTTGGCAGTGGGGGGTGATTCCCTTTCCATGTTAATGTGTCTCATACCAGCCCGCTTGATCTCTACTAAGCTGCTCTTCAAATTCCTCATACACAGTTTTCTGATCATTTTCATTTCTGTCCGGAAGTCCGAGGACATCTAATGCACATAACTGCTCATAATCTATAGTAGTGGATTGAGTTAACAGGATGGGACCCTCCTCCTTCCCTGGAGACATCACCGTCCAACCAAGGAGGGTTTTCTCT
>CACRXK020014325.1:0-13201 GCA_902702795.2 Paramuricea clavata
TAAGTTTTACTAATGTTAAAAGCTTTACTTCCAGCAATTATGAAACTGTTTGCATATCTATTAGTTCTACACCTAGGTATTGATAGTTTGTTATTACCACCCCGAAGGGAATATTCTGTATCCCGATTGGAAGGGACAAGGGAATGTAACTTGTGTGCTTCGTCAGTACGCATTCGTTCAAAAAATCTCTTACAGATCGTGTCTCTCCGTATGAATAATGACACCACACCGGCGCGGTCCATTGCAATATCATAACAACAATCTGGGAAGATTATTCGTAGAGCTCTGCGTTGGATCCTTTCGATCTGATCACTTAAATACTGGGGCAAACTGTGATGCCATACTTCGCACGAGTATTCTAAAATTGGTGTAATGCATGTATTAAACACTCGCACTAACTTGCTTGATGGAATGGAAGATCTCTTTAATAATCGTAGAGCATGCAGACGCTTCGCAGCTTTCTTACAAGTGAAATCAACATGAAGAACCCACTTGAGGTCTTCGGAGATGATTAATCCGAGTAATTTAGCATGTGACACGACAGAAATGTTACAGCCATCAATGCTAAGTGGAGGAAGTGCTTCGGTATCATAAGTCGAAAAACATACTCGAATTTCCTTGGTTTTAGTGGGATTCAATTTCATATTGTTTTTGGCCACCCAACTGGAGCATTCACTAATTTGTGCCGGTAAGACTGAAGCAGACGATTGGGCGCTCGTAATTATTTCCCATAAAGTAGTGTCGTCTACGAATTTAACAGAATCGTCAGAGACCTTCAGGTCGTTCACCATAATTAAAAAGAGCAAGGGGCCAAGTTTCGTTCCCTGTGGGACACCACCATTGATTGGCCTCCAACAAGAATAATAGACCACTTCGGCGGTTTTGTGTTAAGTGGAAACACGTGCTCGCGAAATCGGAAACTCGGACAAACATGGCGGAGCGTAATACAAATGCTATTCAAAATACACAAATGTTTCGGCCATTTAATAGATAAATTTGCTCGCTTTCGTCACGAAACAATAGTCAAAATGGAAATTATGTCACGAGAAGAGAAATTCAAAGCCACGAAGCTGCCGGAGCTCAAAGCGCAATTACAAAATCGAGGAATTACCGTTAACAGTTTACCTCAAACCCGGTGTCAAGCGAAATTCCTGACCTCTGCGAAATACCTGACCTAGCGTGACGGGTCAGAAATTTCGCGCGTACAGGCGCGAAATACATGACGCTTGCTAAATTCTAAGTCGGCCAAAACTGTTTTTTAGAGTTTAGATAAAATAATCATGATGTTAATTTCTAATACTTCGTTAAATATTTCAAATCGACATCGCTAAGTTTCAATCACAAACACTTTATAAAATTTCAAAGCGAATTGTGTGGTCGTGACCGCGAAATACACGATGTTTGCTAAATACGGTCCGTCGAAACGATTTTTAAGTCCATATGCGATGTTACCAAATGTTTCTAATATAGACATCGCTAAGTCTAAACGGCCAACTCACGAACTCATTGTTGCTGCATACTAAATAGTGAGAAGGTCAAACGCGAAACGATTTTTAGTGCTTTAATATAGTATAGTAATGCATATAGCATAACCTTTGAAACTGCTGGAGTCTATTTTATATCACTAAGATAGATCGCTTTTCGAGTGATTTTTTCCATATCTGCGATTCAAGCTTTATTATCGCTGAACGCTAACGTTCACAGTCAGTGGTATAGTGTCAATTCAGTTGATCAATTGTAGAATTGATGTTGGAAAATTTATGTATAGATAAAATGACTTTATAAATACACGTGTTGTCTGTTGAATTGCGAAATTTATGAGCCAAAGTCATTCATGCGCATCGTCTGCGCATGGGCAGTTCTACAATAGTCAGATATTTCGCAAGTCAGGAATTTCGCGTCACACCGGACTCGTAGCTATTGCTTGTGCCGTCGCAGAAATGAGTTTTTCATTGCTTTTTCAAGTCAGTGAAGCCGAAGACCACTTAAATCTAAGCCGTCGTTTGAAAGTTCACGATATTCAGCTGCCTGATAGTGCCTGATCCTTTTAAAATGAATGTTTTAAACGATTTTAAGTATTCTCGCGCGTTGTTTGATATATTTAATCATCTCATATATCACTCGTCAAAATATGACAAGCAAAGTCTAGCAGCAGCTTATAAATATTTTTTACATATCGTGCGCATTTTAATGTTGCGTTTTATATGCTAGACGGAGATTAGGATTATTATTCTCCGTACTAATTATTGCTGAGACAGGGTCTAGATGTTCTTCAGTAGGACCATTTTGTCCAACAAAATGAAGGCTATAAATGAAGGCTATACAAAAATATAACTATCCTTCGTGGTATCTAGCCCCAGGAAAATGTAAAAAAAAGATATCAGCTCCATTACTGTCTCGTTTTAACCGATCAGGATACCCTGAATCGCTTTTACAAGTACCCCAAGCGCATGCACTTTTTAGTCGTAACCGTTCTATATTGTTCTATACAGTATATATACGCTCTGCCATGTTTGATATATTTTTTTACATTTCCTTGGGGCTAAATACCACAGCGCAAAAACGAGAGGGCTGGATACGTGCATGTCACAGAGGCGATAAATTTATATGTACGAAGGATAGTTATATTTTTGTATAGCCTTCATTTATAGCCTTCATTTTGTTGGACAAAATGGTCCTACTGAAGAACATCTAGACCCTGTATCAGCAATAACTAGTACGGAGAATAATAATCCTAATCTCCGTCTAGCATATAAAACGCAACATTAAAATGCGTACGATATGTAAAAGATATTTATAAGCTGCTGCTAGACTTTGCTTGTCATATTCTGACGAGTGATATATGAGATGATTAATATTAAATATATCAAACAACGCGCGAGAATGCTTAAAATCGTTTAAAACATTCATTTTAAAAGGATAAGGCAGCTGAATATCGTGAACTTTCAAACGACGGCTTAGATTTAAGTGGTCTTCGGCTTCACTGACTTGAAAAAGCAATGAAAAACTCATTTCTTCGACGGCACAAGCAATAGCTACGAGTCCGGGTTTGAGGTAAACTGTTAACGGTAATTCCTCGATTTTGTAAGTGCACTTTCAGTTCCGGCAGCTTCGTGGCTTTGAATTTCTCTTCTCGTGACATAATTTCCATTTCGACTATTGTTTCGTGACGAAAGCGCGCGAATTTATCTATTAAATGGCCGAAACATTTGTGTATTTTGAATAGCATTTGTATTACGCTCCGCCATATTTGTCCGAGTTTCCGATTTCGCGAGCACGTGTTTCCACTTAACACAAAACCGCCGAAGTGGTCTATTCGGTTTCTGTGTGCCGATTCTTGTGCGCTGTCTTCTGTCTGTGAGAAAGTTGGCGATCCAATTAATAAGGACAGGATGTATGCCCATATTTATCAATTTTTGAAGTAAGATGTTGAAGTCAATCCGGTCAAATGCTTTTGAGAAGTCCAACGTACAGGTTCGAAGACAGGTGCCGGGTGTGTCCATGGCTTCGTACCATTTATGGAACATATATAATAATGCCATTGTGGAACTTGATCTTTTAAGCGCACCAAATTGGAGGTTATCAATTTGACCGCTAACTGACCGTAAAAGCCAGCTATGAGGGAATGACTCTAAGATCTTGCTCACAATTGGCGTAAGAGAGATCGGTCTAAAATCGGAATCAATATCCAGGGCAGGTGACGATTTTGGCACAGGAGACACATTGGCGGATTTCCACAACAACGGGATGTTTCCTTCTTGGATAGAAGTATTGAAAATGGATGCCAATGGGCGGGATAGGGAGGCAGAGTTCTCGCGGAGGAGCCAAGGAGAAATCTCATCTGGACCTGCCGCCGAATAAGATTTTACAGATATTAGTGCTTTCTCAACTTCATCAATGGAGATATAGACTGCAATGGGTGTCCATGAGAATGGGGGAAGGGTGCTTCCTACAGCAACAAACTTGTCGTTAAACAAGTTAGCTAGGGCGGAGCCTGAGTAGGATTGATCATTATATAAGATAGTGGAAACGTTTTTCGTTGCACCAAGGCCAGCTATGTTTTTTATGTTGGACCACCACTTATGCGGATTTGATTCAAAACAGTCGGCGACATTGCTGTTGTAAAATCTTGAACGAGCTCTCTTACAAAGCATATTTACTTTGTTTTTGTAGAGATGGAACATGATATTGTTTCTGCTATTCCAAGCTGCTTGACGTTTGGAGATTAATCTTTTGATCTCAGATGTTACCCAGGGCTTATCGCTGCTATCCGATTTTATACGTTTCATTGGAAGGTACTGGTCGACAATGCCATTAACAATGAATGAAAAGTAATGAAACTTATCGTTGCAAGAGTCCATTCTATACAGGGGAGACCAGTTTATACTTGACAAAGCCTCGAAGACTAACTTCCGGTTAGGGGAACGCGTGTCTCTGACCATTCGGGTACTCCGGGAGTTCATACATTGCTTCAGCGGTTTTATCAACACTGAGTTATGGTCAGAGAAACCGACAGGTGGGAGAATCTCTGGAACGTTATAAAATTTGGACGCATTTGTAAATATTTTAAAAGTCTAAGATGTTGGATCCTCTTGTTGCATGCTTAACAACCTGTTTAAGGGAAAACGAGTTACATAGTTGACTGTGCCTAAATTGGTTAAAATCACCTGCAATGATGATAGCTGACGCAGGATAGGATGTTAATGCACTGTAGAGGGACTCAATAAGGTGTGTTAACAGGGCCCTATCGTCGCTTTTCGGTGGATGATAAATTGCGACTAAAATGATAGAATTAATTCCACGTGGTAGTCGACTTGGTTTTATTAGGAGCCATAAGGATTCAACTTCGGGATGTGAAAGTTCCTTAAGATGAACCACAGGCATACGATCGTTTACATAACCACAAACACCTCCACCTCTTCTACCATCTCGTCGGTCACGCCTGAATATGGAGAAGCCATTTAGATTTATCGCTGAATTGCTGACATTAGGAGAAAGCCAAGTTTCCGTAATGACCACAATATCCAAAGAAAGTGAAGAAACAGTTCCAGACAGCTCATCGATTTTATTGACTAATGACCTCGAGTTGGATAGGAACAAGGAGGGTAAGAAGGTATACGAGGCATTGCTGCTTAATTTAATTTTCCGGAGGTTACGACGATTACTGAGTATGCCAGAATTATAATTGCGGATAGATCGGTGATCACGTGCAGTAATCCGAACGGGGATCATGGTGGAAGGTACCTTGTGGGAATCTGTAAGGTTTTTAGGAGGACATAAGGGGATATTTGAGGCCCTCGAAATGCAAGGGTGTTATCATTTTCCGATAAATTATTCAAGTATTCTCTGGTTTTGTTAATTTCTGTAAACTCATGTTCGAAGGGTTCTATTGGGTAATTGGACTCGGTCAGTTCTGCTTCACATGATGTAGAACTCTTGGGTGGTTCTATACTAGTGTTGATTTGTGAGTCATTTGACTTACAAATTTTAGATAAACTGCCCATTCCATAGATTGTTTTTCCAAGACAATACGCGGGGGTCGATAATTGGCAGGGCTCTTTCGAAAAGGAGCAATTTTACGTTGAGGTTGAGTAAAATCCCTTAGACTTGAGGTTTTAGATTGACATATACCGTGTTTGTGGCCATTCGGAATTATTCCTACAGATTTCCTCGATCTGATGGATAATAGAGGACTATTTGATTCCAAAGATTGACACGGAAACATATTAACGTGCTGCGGTAATAATGATGTTTCCTGATTTGAAGTTTTAGATTGATATATACCGTGTCTGTGGCCGTTTGGGATTTTTCCTAAAAGTTTCCTCGATCTGTTAGATAAAAGGGAACTATTTGATTCCAAAGATTGGCACGGAGTCATAACGTGCTGCGGTAATAATGATGTTTCATTTAGGTTATTTACTTGTTTACAATTAAAACCTTGAGTATCACACAGCGGTAATTTATTCAGGAACTCTTTATTGGCATGACTTGGTATTTGCAATTCGGGGGTTTGATCATGATTCTTTTTGTTAACATGCAACGAGGGAGTAATAGGCGCTTGGGGTGGAACAATAGGCGATTGTGGAGAGACAATAGGCACTTGGGGTATAACAATAGGTGATTGATTTGAGATAGCATCATAATCCTTTAAATATTTTTCCAATTTCATGTCCAAGGAATTAATTTTGCTTTTAAGTGCCTCAATTTCAGAGTTCTTTTCCTTCTCCATTAGACTTATTGTGGGTTCTGATTTCGTACTTTTACTTCCCTCCCCATCAAGCACGGATTCAAGATGCACAATGTTGTCATTACTAAAACATATGGCTTGCGTATTTGCCAGCGATTGTAGAGCATCTATTCTAGTTAATATAATTTCGAAATTGATTTTCATGTTATCAAACTCAGATAACAAGTCAACGCACAAACATTGACTTGGATCGATTATACTCATGATAGCTGGAGCAATGTATTTTTTAACAACACAGTCCTCAGCGATTTTCGAAATAGCGGCAGTTAGTGAAATTGGTCGTAACTGCTTACAAATGTCGCTAACGGGCTTAGTTTTTATGAGGGGCACAATGTTGGCAAGCTTCCAAGATTTAGGTAGTTGTTGTTCGGCATAGCTGCTGTTTAGCACAGCGCATACTGGCTGTGCAAGGATTTCAGCATATTCCTTAAGAGCCCAATTGGGAATTTCGTCAGGACCTGACGCCTTTCCACGATTAATTGCTTTCAATAAATGAAAGACTTCCAATTCGTTCACTTGAAAAGAGGAATAATTATCAAAGGGGGGAAGGGTTGACAGTGGATTGAAGGAGTTCATGGGCTCCAAAAAGGCGTTATTAATTAAATTCGCAATGTCAGGACGTTGCATATTCTCGATATCGTCTAAATGAAGTTGACTACATAGGTCATCGGAGCCGGTTGTAGGTACCATACCAGCAATCTGCTTCACCTCCTTCCACCATCTCTTCGGTTTGGTCGATTTAAGATTCTTTACTTTTGAAGAGTAGAATTTCGCCCGGCATGTCTTTCGCTCGCGGTTAACCCGATTCCGGTAATACTTGAACTGAAAGGTATTTCCACTGCAGAAGGCAGCTTGACGCTTCCTTATAAGCTCTTTAAATTCTGCAGTAATCCATGGAGGATCGTGTACATGCAAAGCCGTTTTCTTTATTGGCATAATGGTGCTAATACCGAGACGTACTAACTCTTCGAAATACTGGAGTTTCATTTCGCATGTGTCAAAATGATTCAGAGAGGACCAATCGATAGATGTAAGGTATCTTCCAAGCTCATGCCTTTTACTAGATCGTAAATCTCTACTAGAGATAATTCTTCTACTGCATGACTTGCTTTCTCTTTTGCAAGGATTGACAATCACAACATTATGATCTGAAAGACCAAATGGCGGAAATGTTTCGACAGAGTTCTTATCATAAAACGAATGTAAGTTGGTTATTATTAGATCCAAAGTCTGGTTGGCCCTTGTGGAAACGTTAACAATCTGTTTGCAACTGAACTGTGTTAATATCAGATTGCATTTTAACCGATTAAAGTCGCCTGCAAGAATAAACCCACAGCCAGGATACGTGCTTTCAATAGTAATCAGTGATGTGGAGAGAAATTGGAGCATTTCATCATCATTAGCATTAGGTGGATGGTAAACGACACCAAGTATCAAGCAGGAAAACCCGCGGGGAAGTCTACTTGGACGAAAATAGACCCACAGAACTTCGTAATCTGTATGGTGGAGATGATTCAGAGGCTTATAAAATATCGTGTTCCTGATGTACACCCCAACCCCTCCGTGGGAGCCCACACTGCGGTTTTTATGAACAAAATTGTAACCCGGAATATCGAGGCAGGAATCTGAGATACGGTCGTTTAGCCATGTTTCCGTTATACAGGCAAGGTCAGGACTCTTTTCTGTGACAAAACAACTCACTTCATCAATTTTGGGAGCTAATGACATCGTATTTGTCAATAGTAGTTTCGGAACGTAGAAATAGTCATTAGCATTGGAAATAACAGTTTTATTAATGTTAATTTGAATAATATTATTTAAATTACGTTGTCCGCGATGAATTGAAGTAGGGCGACCTGATAGGGAAAAATCATGTTCTAGTAATAATACTGGAAAAACCTCATATTGGCTTTCCATTTGTCCTTGCGAAAACCCTCCTCAGTCTGGTTGATTCTAGCGCCATGTTTATTTCGTCGCCACGTCGATTTCTTTGATGGTGTTCTATGGGTAACGCGAGTCGGGATGGCATAACAGTTAGTTAATTCATGTTGTGATGGTTTGTGTCGTTTTGCATTGTCGTTGCTGTTCTTGTCCGAAATTTCCGTATATTTTGGGAATTGACTTACTTGACCAGCATGTTTTTGAGGCTCCTGCTTATCAACTTGTTTTGGTGGTATTCGAGGGTTAGGTGGTAATTCTTGAGGTGTGATATATTTATTAGTACAGGTATTCTCTTGAGTCGAAGGCGCGTGTTGATTTCTAATGCAATTAGTGCTGAGTGTCTCCATAATAATGCAGGAATGATCATGACAAAGCCCATTGTCAGATTCTTTACTCTTTTGTTCTAACTCGTGTAGGTTTAGTTTCGGCAACCGTTAGCTCAGATTCATGTTGCTTGGTTTTATCTTGTTCATCATGCAGTTCCCTTTCAAGACGCTTTAATTGAGTATCATAACAAACATTGGAAAGGCACTCAGACCGCAAATTTGCCAGAGATTGTAATGCATCATTACGACTCATTACAATGTCATCATTTAGATTCGATCCTATTATGTTATTGTTTTCCTCATGACGTTTTTGCAATCCGGAGGCGTTTTGGTTGTCCAAATTTGAAAATTCGACAGCTTTAGGCGAATATTGAATCGTATGTTGGTTTTTCAACAACTGAAACTCTGCCCTAAATACATCGAACTGTTGGTTAATAATGTTTAATTTACCAACTACTTTATCAAGGCAATCTTCCACGTTTTTAATGCTATGTTTGTTATCACGAATATCTTTCTCAGTAATTGTTACATCGAGTTTAACGCCCTCCAATTCAACAAGCATTTCATCGCTTGTGGAAGGGAATCCGCAATAGTTGTCGCTTTTGCTTGACTGTACAGGATCGAAATCATTACATAACATTGTACACAACTTAGCTGTTATCAGGTTCCTGTCTCTGCCTTCTATTTCCAACACTTTCTTGGATTTGCGCCAGGATATTGAGCTATAACCATCACTGTATTTTTTTTATCATTGCCTGGTGAAGTCCATACGCCGACAAAATCAACATTCGTGCTTACAAAAAGCTTCAATTTCTCCAAATCACCCGTCCAGCAAAGCCGTAGTTCTTGCATTTCGATTACAATACTTGCCACAAAGTATTCCAGCAAATAACTCAAAAAAAATTTAAGAATAATGTGGAGCGATATATTTATCGAAGAGATAGGAAGAATAACCAGCACATGTGTCCACAAGCAGACAGAAGGGAGTAATCAACAAATGAAATGATCATGCCCTCTTTTATTCCCTCCTGTCTGGTGGACACATCTCTTATTTCTTGCTAATGGCCTAATACTTTTTCTGCATTCTCACATTCTGCCTTAGTGAAAACATAGCTACATGTCACTGCACTGTGCTTATATCCAGATAGTGGTGCATTGGCTTTTAAACAAAGTGCACCTTTATGCAAGGTAATATGGTAGAGCAAATACATGCATGATAACAAGTCAGAAAAAGCCAATGTCAGTCTTGTACCGTCATCCTGGCTTAGTTAAACAGTCATCCTGGCTTAGTTAAAGATGCGGTACAGTCCGATCTGCGCATGTGCACAAAGGAGCCCTCTTTTTACTTACAAACTGTTTATTTAGGTTTTTATTTCATTTTATGTTCTTGCAAAGCTTGATTGTTGTGTCTTGATAATTTATTATACTCCAGAATCATGAAAATATAAATAGTTGTCGAATAAAATTCAATATTTTGGATACCGAAATGTAAACAAAGCCTTTGTTTAAATACGGACTGTACCACATCTTTAAACCATGGCCACCTAGGTAAACTGCACTTATATCCAGATAGTGGATATTTAACCATTATGCGAAATGCTGCCCGCTTTACTCTTTTCCTCTTAATACCTTGCATTAATTGTCATGGGAAAAGTCTTGGATTAAATGAGGTGCACCTTAATTGAAGCAGGCTAATAGGGTATTATTAGCAAATCCATGCTAAGAAGGGACTGGTCATAATTTAGCAGGAGGGGTGGGGAGGTGGAAACAGTGGGGGGGGGGTCACATATTTTATAGCAAGGGAAAAGGGGGGTTCATAAAATATTAGACAGTTTATGAAGGCCGGGGTGGGGTATGCTGTTTTAGTTCAATTAATTGTTTATACACGCCTTCTTACATTTTGTTTGAGTTGCAAATGTTGAAAAAATTGATTCTTTTAAATTAAACTTAAAATGAAAAGGTAGGTATGTACATCTTTACCGACACAAACAAGAGAGGGGGTGGCATTATTTTTCCGGGTTATGACAATGCAGGGTGACAAAATATCATGCCTTCAAATTTTGAATTACACCTCCCCACCCCCCTGCTAAATTATGACCAGTCCCTTAGAAAATCTATTCCCCCAAATTTATTATATACAATATCCAACAAACACAACCAATGTCAATCTTACCGAGAAATGGTCAGAGCTACACTCAGCTATTACTTTTTGTCTATGCAGCAAGATTCTTTATGAGTTGTACAAGTCCAAGAAGAAAACACAAGCTGAAAATACTGCCCAATCAGGCCCCTCAAATGTGTCTGCCTTGAAGGAATTAATCAAGCAAGTGTGCAACCTAAGTGGACTTCATGGTATTATTATAAATAATAGAATAATTAATGAATTTAAAACTACATTTTGGAGATTACAAGAAACCATGGCTAAGGCAGCTGCTAAAGGAGGAAGTTCAGCAAAAAGGCTGTTATCAACATGGACAACTGGCAGATATTCCACATGGAACTTTAAAATATACTATAGTGAGCTGGAACCAGAAAGGTTAAAGCAGGATAATCTTAGATTGAGTGCCGAGAAAAGGAAGCTTGAGGAAGATATGGATGTGATGAGGTGCAAGAAGGCAAAAATTGAAAGGAAGTTGAAACAAGCTTTGGCCAAAAATAAAAGAATTGCTGACCCTTACAAGAACAAATTTAAGGCATTAACAAAGAAATTGATGCGGCAACAAAGAAAGCAGAAGACATCAAGAGGTCTATCGAAATCAAAAACCTTTTTTGAGTACAGCAAACGGCAACAATCTAGAATCCGAAAGCAAATGGTTGATGACTGTGAAACTTCTTTGGCATTCATAGGTCTTCGTAATTTTGTAGCAACAAAGGTTGAGGTTTACAACGATAATAACCAGGAATATGAAACAATCAATTTGGTAAATGATGAAGAAATTAGCACCTCGTGAAACACTCACTAATGAGGAACTTGATGACATCAATTTGTTATTGTACACAAAAGAACGGTTTAATCTCTCAAACGATGCATATCATGAACTGTCCATGACATGCAAGGAGCTACCCAGGTCATGGAAAGTCCAGGAAAGGATCAAGGCATTAAACGGTAAATGGAAATTCAGCGAGACCCCTGGAAATACTTTTGGCATTCAACAAAGCATTAAAGAGAGATTGGAAGTTAGAGTGCAAAATATGATAAAAAACAGTCCTGCTACCGAGTCGTTCCGACAGAATAAGAAAATTCGAGTGAAGCTATCAGGAGATGGGACCAATGTTGGAAAAAGTCTTCATGTTGTGAATGTTACTTTTACAATTTTGGACCAAGGCTCAAAGGCAATGTCAGCTGATGAAACCATATAATTGCTATCATCAAAGAGCCAGAAAACTACGAGAAACTTCGAATTCTTGAAGCGCTGTCAGATATCCGTAGAAAGGTGGAATCACTTAATTGCATGAAGGTTGGGGACGAATACTTCAATATTGAATGGTTTTTAGGTGGTGATTGGAAATTCCTGGCATGCGTTTGTGGCCTTGGTGCAGCAATCTCCACTCATCCTTGGATCTGGTGCAAATGTCCTTTGTACGACAAGTATGATGGAACCAAAGAATGGTCAATGGTAGATACCAATAAAGGTGCCCGGAAATCAAGGAAATGAAGAAAAATCTAAGCAAGGATCCCGGGGGGAAAAGTGCAATGTAAAACATTCCCCTTTATTCCCTACAATACCCCTTGATCATGTTGTCATCGATAGCCTACACCTTTTCCTACGCATAGCAGATAATTTAATCAATTTACTAATTTTAGAGTTTCGGAGACTAGATGCTATTGACAAAAAGAAAACTTTCAATGATGGCTTTGAGCGATCCAAATACACCCATATGGCTGGATGGGAATCTTATTTAAATGATCATCTAAAAATACCTTTTAACTGGTATGTCTGCAAAGATTCCAAGAAGTTGAAATGGCGTGACCTTACTGGCCCAGAGAAGGTAAAATTGTTTAGAAATGTTAACATTTGTAACCTCTTACCAAACCACCCTAAGAAAGATGAGATCTCTGAGTTGTGGAGCAAGTTTTGGGAGATCACAGAGTCGTTGAGTGCAGCTAGTTCTGAAATTAACAAAGAACAGTTTCACCAGAAATCCAAATCATTTCTGGATTTATTCTTAAACCTTTATCAAACAAAACATGTTACTCCATACATGCATGCATTCACATGGCATGTACCTGAATTTATTGAACTATATGGTACAATTTCAATCTTTACGCAACAAGGGCTGGAAAAGCTGAACGACAAGACAACAAAAGATTTTTTTCGGTCTACAAATCAACGAGGGCTGGAATCTTTAAAACAACTTGTACTAAAGAGAAATCGAGTTGAGCATTTGGCAGATATTGGTTGCCAGCGAGAGAAAAGAGTTGTCAACTGCAGGAATTGTAATAAAGCAGGTCATATCATCAAAACATGCACAAATGCCTGCAGCACATGTGGGGTTAAGCCATGTTGTTCTCCAACCCATTTAATCAAATCTAGTGGCAAATGGATAAAAACATGCAGTTAAACACATAAGGGATAACAAAGACATATTTTTTCAAATTAGCAAGATATGGTAATTGCTAGGGTAATAACATTGTTAGGGTAAACTTTTAATGCACGGTTATTGTATTCCCACTTCTAATGCAGGG
>CACRXK020014326.1:0-13201 GCA_902702795.2 Paramuricea clavata
TGGCATTTTATGATCCAAATCGACCTACAAAATTAACAGTGGATGCAAGTCCTGTCGGACTTGGTGCAGTATTAGCCCAAACACAAGAAAATGGGAAAGATCGCTGCATAGCGTATGCTAGTCGTTCCCTAACGCCTGTGGAAGCTCGCTACTCGCAGACCGAAAAAGAAGCATTGGCTGCAGTGTGGGGTTGTGAACGTTTTCATCTTTACCTTGTTGGAACACAATTTGACCTCATCACTGACCACAACCCATTGGAAGTCATTTACAGCCCAAAGTCCAAACCGCCACTCCGGATAGAACGTTGGTTACTACGATTGCAACAATACAAGTTTAATATCAAGTATCGACCAGGTAGCAGCAACCCAGCTGACGTGTTGTCTCGACAACCTTTATTCACCAACTACAAGTCAAGTACCATAGCGGAGAAATATGTCAATTTCATCCAAAGTCACTCGGTTCCTAAATCTCTCACGCTCGATGAGATTCGTATCGCAACGTTAAATGATCCTGAACTGCAGAGAGTAACTAGCGCAGTAAAGGAAGATCGATGGAACAAAACAGATAGTTGTTTAAGCCCATATCGTAATCAGCACGAACAGTTGACAGTTTCGGAGTTATACTACGAAATTCACAAATCGTTATCCCAAAGAGTCTCCGTAGTCGTGTCCTTTCTATCGCTCATGAAGGACATCAAGGGATAGTTAAAACTAAAATGCTTGTACGCAGTAAAGTATGGTGGCCTGGTATTGACAAGCAAGTGGAGCAAATGGTTAAAGAATGTGTACCCTGCCAAGCAGCAGTACACCAGTCACCAAAATGTCAACCACCCCTGAATATGACAAAGTTACCTCCACATCCTTGGCACACACTTAATGCAGATTTCTGTGGTCCAATCCTAAATGGCGAGAAATTGTTGGTCGTGATTGACGCCTATTCCAGATATCCAGAAGTTGAAGTGATGCAAAGCACGACAACCACGGTTGTGATCTCCAAACTCCAAAGAATCTTTGCCCGACATGGATATCCCGAAGAATTGATAATCGATAACGGACCCCCGTTCAATGCGGTTGAGTTCACCGAATACCTAGCTGCACATGGAGTCCATCACCGCCGAATCACACCTTATTGGCCTCAAGCCAACGGTGAGGCAGAGCGATTCATGAAAACAGTAACAAAAGCAATCCGTACTGCTCATTCGGAAGGAAAAAGATGGCAAAGTGAATTAGATCTTTTTCTTCTCAACTACAGATCCACACCTCATTCTACGACACACATTAGTCCAGCTGAACTTTTGTTCAATCGCTCAATTAGAAATAAGCTTCCTAGTTTCTCATCCCTACAACACAATGATGGCCCTGTGGAACACCACGTTGTTCGAGATAAGGAGGAAAAGGAGAAAATGAAAGTCCATGCTGATAGAAGAAACAACGCGAAAGAAAGTCAGTTGAAAGTTGGTGATTACGTGCTAATGCAAGTTCCGAAGGACAATAAGTTATCAATGCCTTTCAATCCAAAACCATTTAAAGTGATTGAAATCAAAGGCAACATGGTAACAGCTCGTAATACAGAGCGCACCGTAACCCGGAATGTATCGTGTTTCAAATGTCTCACAAATTACAAGAACGCAAGTGAGGAAGACCAGAATGATGAAGAAGACGATTTTGACGACGGCATAGTAGAAAACCAGCAACCAACAATAGTTGAAGAGCAACAACAAGATCTACCAGATCTACAACAAAGGTATTGTCTTAGACAAAATCGAAGACCACCGGACTTTTATAGAAGTTAGACATGTTAAAACTAGTTAAATAATTACTGGTAAAGCAGACACGTAGACTTTATAAGGTAATATTCAATAAACAGCAATTAACATTAATGAGTTATTTTAAAGAAAAGGAGGGATGTAATGTAGTCACGTCATGTCACGTGATGTAATATATATTTAGGTATCAGAAAGAGACCACGTGTAAGGAAATAGGGTTTTGATATTGAAGGCAATAAAAGTACATTTTGATACTGTACAACTTGTACTAAAGAGATACATTATAGTTGATAAGTAACATTTTAACGGATTTAAAGTTTTACGTGCGTATACGTACGTATGAAAAACGCAAAAGTGGAAATCAGCCTTAAGAGTTTGGGCCGATACCAACTCTAGCGCTTGAGTGATCTCCTAACTTTCCAAGTGCTCAACAACTCGATTGAGCACGCCAAATCATGATATACGATTTTACCAAAACACAAGTTTTTCTTACGATTAAATTTCAATTTCTCCTAACGCAAGCAAAATACTAAAACGTTTTTGATTGGTTGCGCGAAAATCGGCTGATCGGACTTTGCAAGCTTGCCATATATGGCAATCAAATGCAAGTGGGGCTTCAAAAATTCAAAATAATCGAAATTTTATTGACATTTTGATCATTTAAGGCTTTGCTTTTATTGGTAGAAAAGGGAGCAGACAGTTAAGGGTACTTGTTTTATTATATTAACAAATATTTATTTCAATATTTGCCGCGTTTATACAGTTTTGTTGTTATACAATAGATCATTGTGTTGTGGTCTGACTCAATTTATGTTTTTCTTACTTGAATTTTTCATTTGTTTCCCACTGGTATTACCTATTCTGGAAACTGTACCATATTTTAATGTAGCCAGAATCCAGTTTACCAGTTTTGCTGTTTTATACGTGCGTTTTTCTCAAATGTTTCTGCCGAACTTTATGATAAACACGGCAAAAACTCGCATCAACTCACGAGTATAAGCTTTCAACTTGGCTTTTTACACATGATTTGGTAAAAATAAATAAATTATTGGTCAAAAGTAAATGGCTGTGTGTTTTTTATTTTCAATTTGATTGAGAAAAATCGGTTCTTGTTTTGGCAGGATTGCTGTTAGAAATAAACTTATTCGGAATTTTGTCGCTAAGCCATCATTACCTAGGCTGCGTGTACGCCCTAAAAGACCCTTGGCAGTTAGCCTGTAAAAACGACGTTCTTCCTTCGACCGTGCACATACACGCGAACTCAAAATCGCTTGGAGGCAAAAAAATTGTCATCCATCTCCATTGCACCAGATTTAGACTGAAATTCATCGTCAATAATTTTCGATATTCTGGAAATTTGATGTTATTTGAATCCTACATTACAATTTCTTTACACCAGGTTTTTCTTCAAGTATTAATAATCCTGACTGGGAACTATAACTTCTTCAATTTACTCACCATCATTCTCTGTCTGTCGCTTGTTGATGACAAGCTTTTGGGAATTAAGTCAATTGAGTGTCATGGAGAATCCGGATCGTCAGGTATTAAATTTAATTTTGTAGAAATCGTTTAATTTATCCCTGTTTCATACGCCGTACAGTACTTCACATGTGCCTAAATCAATTCAAGAAGTTATAGGTACGGCTAAAGCACGGCGTCTGAATCAAATTAAGTTCTGCAACTTAATTTGTTAGGAAAAATAATTATACAGTACAACTGCAGTTTACGGACACCAGTGTGTCGCTGTCCAGCCGGTAAATACACGTTTTGGCGGGAAATAGCCCTAACCCCAAGTTAAAGGTTACCTTATTCTATACTTATATGTAGGGTATTTTTCTTATAAACCTGTCTAATAATTTGAGGGTAGTAGGATGCGGGGGTTAAGATATCGTAGATCTGGCATGTACATATATTATTGTATAGTGTATACCAGGAATAGAAATGTTATATGATGTTAAGTAGGTAAGGAAGCAGTTACAAAATCCAATGAAGAAAGGAAAAATTGTGAAACAGCAAACAAAGCAGAGTCAAAGCCATTATTAGAGGGTAAACACCAAGGTATGTAAGTTGTGAAGAAGTTACCGACAGTGACGTTACTTGTGTTTGAGGTCGGCTATTTTGCGAGTCTGCTAGTCATACGAGTCGTGCGAGTTTTGCGAGTCGTGCGAGTCTTGTGAATTTTGATCAAATGCAGGTGGTCATCATGGATCTTCGTAAAAGTTGAGTAAATAATTTTGTAAACGCACCGTAATTCAATGTATTGCGAAGGTGTGTATTTCAAACCATTAATTGTAAATTATTTAAAGATGCTGTGAAGTCCGTTCTGCGCATAACAAAGTAGCCTGCTCGCAAACGACGAAAATTCGTCGCTTGGCGTAAGAATAACAACGTCTGCGAGCAGGCTAATAACAAAGGGGCCCAAAGGGGAACTCACAGATATAGACATTGCTCAAATTTTGCATCTTTCGAACTGTTTTGAATTAATTATTAAAACGTCTAGTTTATGTACTATTTAAAAAACGAGCAGGAGTGTTTTATTAGGTTTAAAGCCACGAGCGCGCAGCGCGAGTGGCTTTAGACCTATAATAAAACACGACCCGCGAGTTTTTTAAATGACTTCAAAAACGTATGCATAATAAGTCAAATCTTTATATAAAAATCTTTATATAAAATCTTTATATAAAAATCTTTATATAAAAATCTTTATATAGTTTGCATAACCATAGTCTTTTGTTAAAGTGTTCTTTAGCTGGTATAAAGACGTATACACGTGACTAATTTCTTACTCAAGATTGGATAATTGCTTCATGAATTATTAATGAGTTTTTGAAGTACTATTTAAAACACGAGTAGGAGTGTTTTATTAGATATAAAACGCGAGGCGCAGCCGAGCGTTTTATGTCTGATAAAACACGACAACGAGTGTTTTGAATAGCTTAAAATACGACTACAAAAGAATACTAATTAGGATGAACAATTATATAGTGCCTCGTGCTTTATCAGATATAAGGATACTTAAGTCCTTACCAATGTGGCTTTCGAAAAAGCCATTCGACCGAGACGGCGGCTATAGCTTTTACCAGGGCGAAGGGAGAGAGGGCGTAGAAACAGACTCTATTCGCCGAAATATGGACCAAGGTCTTTTGACTGGGTCTGTATTTACAGACCTTCGCAAGGCATTTGATACCATTGATCAGTTTGTGTTATTGAATAAATTAACGAAATATGGAATAAACGACCTTGAACTTGAGTGGTTTAACAACTACCTATTACGACGATCACAGGTAGTTTGCTTAGGAAATGTTGTTTCGGAACAGTGTCAGGTATTATCAGGTGTTCCTCAGGGTCTATTTTAGGTTCCTTGCTGTTTGTTATATTTGTGAATGATCTTCCATCCGTTTTTTCGAAATGTCAAGTTCTCATGTATGCAGACGACACTGTGATTTACTACGCATCAAAAACTGTTCCTGAAATCGAACAGATCCTAACCAATGAATTTGCCTGTCTGTGTCTGTGTCAGTGGCTCCTGGATAACAATCTCTTCCTGAATGTGAAAAAAACTGAATGTCGTTTGTTTGGTACAGCGCCTAGACTGTCCAAAGTGAACGATTTTACCGTAATGACAGGAAATTCTGTGCTTCGTCGTGTTATTGAATTCAAATACTTGGGGGTAGTGTTAGACGAATGTTTAAACTGGAAAGCCCAAACATCTGCTGTTTTCTCAAAAGTCAGTAGAGGGATTGGTATGTTACGGCGAATAAGAAGTGATATTACAGTTAATGCGGCAGATAAGGTGTATAAATCATTTATCCTTCCTATGTTGGATTACTGCGACACTGTATGGACTTGTAACAAATGTGATGGTGAAAGACTTGAACGATTACAAAGACGTGCTGCAAAGGTTGTTTACCTCTCCAGTAATGATGTGATGACTAGTTTAAGATGGACTCCCTTGTATAAGAGAAGGGGACAAAAAATCTTTGACCGGGACAGTACCTCAGTTTTTAACTAATTATTTTACTTTTAATCGAGATATTCATGAAAGATCGACCAGACAAAGTAATCAGCTCCACCTTCCTAAGGTGAAGACTGAAAGTGCGAAAAGATCTTTCTACTATAACGGTTGCATAGTATATAACTCTTTTATTAAGTAAATATTTTGAAGGGAAATCTATAAGCGTTGGGGGGTAGTTGGGGGTACTTTTTTGCATGCAAAAATTGTATATATATATATATATTTAGATGTTTTTTGTAATTTAGCAGGACCCCTATTGATACCAGCATGTAGTTCGTGCTGACAGGGTTATCCTGCTTAAATGAAATTTCTGTCTATCTATCTAAGTCACTCCACGTGACATATTATGGCTGACATGATTTGCCATAAGGTTTATGAATTATTAATGAGTATTTTAAATTCATTTACAAGCATAGCGAACCAGAAAAGTGTCAGATATTCAGTTAGTATATCATATTTTACAAATATACCAGTTCAAAATGTAAACAAAGCAATTTGTTTACATTTGGACTTTACAGCATCTTTAAAGTTGTGTTGTGCATTGTGAAAATTAGCAGAGATTAGTCAAAGTGTAAATGAGGCAAATCTTCTGACAATTTTCTTTCTGCGGCAGACTCTGCATGGTGCACCTGCGCGGCGTTTAAAAACACGTCCTAAAACCTGAAACTACCGTAACCACCGAAATGAGTTATTAGCTTTAGGCTTCACTTCCACAAACTGTGAACATATTTTGTTCAATTTAGCACAAGAAAAACCGCCAATATAGCTTTATATTTAGTTATAAGTGAGATCTGACTGGGTAGTGTAGTGTACCAATTTTAAATGTTCTCAAAAAAATGAAGTGTTTAATAACCCGACCTGATTGTATTCTTTTGTCCTGTAAATTAGTCTACAATTTCTATTGAAATCGCAGCGTTTTTCTTTAATTTAAAAACGAAGGCAATTTTACAATAACAGTTGACACAACACAGTCACAGTTTTAAAAAGCAAGACCTTCTCTTGATTTTTATAAAGTTTTATTTAAATTATGTGCGACATAAATTTGCACACCCGTGCGTCTCTCTCTGACATACAACACTGATCTATTGTTCAAGCGTCCAGCCACGAATCACACGAGGCAATTCACGTGACTGTATTTAACCAATTACAATATGGACTATATACAAACACAACATGAAGTAATTCACTTATAACATCCTCCCAACCAAAGATTAAAGTTTGAATAGTTTAAAATATTTAGGTATATTGTTCGCGAATTCGACGCATGGCCTGTCCTTCAACCGCCGCTTTCCTTTTAGGCCGTGCGTTGATAACATCGTCTTGAACCACAATCCCCTTTGGAACTTCATCGTTCTCACTATCTTCCTCTGCATCTACGTCATTTGCTGAGTTTATTGTAGATTTATCTCGAATTTCAAAGGGAATCAAACGCTGAACGGGTCGATGTACCGATGATTGTTTTCCGGCTTTCGGCTTTCAACAGCGCCTTCAACCGTGCACCTCGAACTTGTCCGTCCCGTCACCTTACAAGTTCTAACACTCTTCCTATTCTCCACTGCGTACGTGGAGCAGGTTCGTCATCTTTGATTAGAACAACGTCGTCTACCGTGATATTGTTGTCGTTATTACTTTTGACCTTTCTGTATAGATTCGTTTGACGAAGTTCGTTCAGGTAATTCGTGCGAAAACGCTTCCAAAAATCCTTTAGTACCTTTCGTAAATGCCACAACCGTTGTTTGCGACTATCTAAACTAGAGATTGCTACACAGTCTACCGATCTGAATTGCTTTCCCGTAGAAACACTGCGACCGTACATTAAGTGAAATGGTGTCAGCGCTTCGTCCAAATCATCTTCGCTTACGTAGGCCAATGGTCGATTGTTTACCGCGACTTCGATATCACACAGAATAGTCTGCAGTTCTTCAAATGTCACAAACGCTTTGCCTAGAGCTTTCTTAAGACAAGCTTTTACCGTTCTAACTAGTCGCTCGTAGAATCCTCCCCACCATGGCGATGCTGGTAAGATAAAACGTTGCCTAACGCCTTGAAGTAACATGAACTTCTTCACTTCGGATGACCGGAAGGTTTTAAAGTTGTCGCTGATTACGAGCTCGGGAACACCTCGACGTGATACGAATCGCTTAAATCCCCGCAAGAATCCATGTATAGACATGTCCGGTACTAGCTCCAAATGAATGGCTCGACTCGAAGCACACGTAAGCAAAAGGATATAACACTTCTTACTCTTTGATCCATCTTTAATAAATAAAGGTCCCGCAAAGTCAAGTCCGGTGAACTGAAACGCGTACGCCATATGATCCACTCTGTATTCCGGTAAATCTGGGCTAGAAGGCGCCCGCACAGGTTGACCTTGATAACGCGTACAAATTACACACTTTCGAATTACTTCTTTAACGCTTTTCCTCCCCTTAACGATCCAGTAGTTCCTTCGAATTCGTGCCAGCGTTGTCTCAATACCGTGATGCATTGTAGCTTCATGCGCCTCCAAAATAATCAGACGAGTAAAGTAACTACTGTCCTTGCTACGAAGTATTACCGGGTGTTGTTCCTCGTACTCTAAAGATGAATTTGCAAACCGTCCCTTTAAACGCATAAGTCCAACCTTGTCTTCGAACAACCGCAGTGAAGCACAAAGATTAGTATAGTTTGCTTGTTCTTTCATCAGTATCTGCTCTTCCTTTATCCACATCTCTAAAGCTTTATTATAGTCATCGACTGTCAGTACACTATATCACTGACGATATCACCATCAAGTTTTCTCACTCGCTTCTTTAAATTGTTCACAAATCTCATTACGTAGCCAGTTGTTAGTAGCATTTTCTTCAATGAGCTGTAACGAGTGCAATCAATGACAGCACCCATTGAACATCTGCTGTTGTTAGGCGTGCCCTTCTCTGTCGTGTTACTGAAGTTGACAACTTCAGTAGGAACTTCTACATTAACCCTCCCAACCAAAGAGTTTTCGTTACCACAACTAGCTTTTACCCTGTCAACTTCCAACTCCTGTGACCACAACATCAAAGGTCCCTTAAACCAACAGCCCGAAAAAGAATCTTTTAAATTTGAAGACAGTCGAGTAGGGATATCGGCAGGATTTACCTCACCCCTAACAAAATGCCACTTCTCACGATCCACCACTTTCCTTATAGCCACAACCCTATTCTCAATCCAAGGCTCCCAACTCTTCTCTTTCCCATTAACCCAACAAAGAGCAACCTCGGAATCAGTCCAACAGAATATATCATGCAAATTAATTCGGTTTTCAACTCCTATGAGTACTTCACGAATTAATTTGCTAAGGAGTAAGCACCCCCAAGAGTTCTAACCGAGGAATCGTGAGTGTTTTTAAGGGAGCTACCTTAGTTTTTGAAGCTAAAAAACATACATGGACCGCGCCCTGATAGACGAGCCGTAGGTAGACAACCGCACAGTAAACTTCTTTAGAGCTATCACAAAAACCATGAAGCTCTATACGACTACCGGAGGACAAATTAGATGTAAACACAAACCGACTATGCCGTACTTCCGCGAGCTGTTTTAACCGGCTTCAGATAAAATTGCCTTCTATCATATAGGGCTTTACCCTCCTCAAGTTTATTACAGCCACTAACCAAATCATCAACATAAAGATCATCTATAACTCGCTGTGCTATTTCTCTTTCTTTCTCTAAGTAATTACTGAGGTGATGTCGTATTGTCCCATTCAATAAGAATGGACTACTTGTAATTCCGAAAACTACTCTTAAAAACCTGTAAGTTACTACCTGCTCATCCTCAGTTTGCAAATCATACCACAAAAATCTAAGGTAGTCTCTATGCTGTGCATCTATACCAACATTTAGAAAAGCTTGTTTTATGTCAGCTAATACCCCAATCTTATTCAATCTAAACCTAAGTAAAATGTCAAAAATCTTAGCTATCAGGTTAGGACCTGAATAAAGGCATTCATTTAAGAAGGACCACTGACTTTACATGAGGCATCAAATACTGCACGTATTTTGGTAGTCTGTTTATCATTACGTATAACCGGCCTATGGGGAAGGTAGTGTACTTGCCCTGTTTCCCTTGCAACCTCAGCTGATGAAACACGCTCTATTATACCGTTTTCTTCGTACTCCGAGAATATTTGATTGTACTCATGCAAAATGTTACTCGCAACCAACTTATTCTTTAGTGATTTAAGCCGTCCTTCACAAACCTTAAAATTGTCAGGGAGCACCTCATGATCAGGTTTAAATGGTAATTTTGTGATGTACCTAGTTCCGTCATGAATAATGTCATTTTCGAATTGGTCAACAACACTGTCAGTTTTAGTGCCTATGCTCTCCACATTCCAAAACTTATCCAGTTCTTGCCGTAAGCTTATGTCTGACTCTGACTCTGACTGCTCCACCGAAGCACGTAGCAAATGTGTTTCAAAACAATGCATATCTGATGCACTTGAGCCAATTCGACCACTAAGTACCCACCCCACTCTAGTTTTACATGCAACAGGGCCTAATTTACTTCTTATAACCTTACCAGTCATAAAGACATGGTAAAAGTCGATGCCAATCAAAATGCCGACCGGGAGATATTGGTGTTGCTTGTGCTCAAAGTCAGCAAATTCCAACCCTGCAAATTCCGGTAATTTATGCACACTTGACAGGGGCTGATGTGTCAGCGGACTACATATGGTTGGGACACATAGGGCTTCTACAAATGTAAATCTAGCATCACCTTTATTTCTAACCTTAAGTTGAACAACATCAAGTTCCTGTACCTCACTATTCTCAGCCTGCCCAAAGGTTTTGATTACAACTTTCTCCACTCTAATGGACCATTTGCATTATAGACTAAATTTTCATCTTGACAAAAATTTCATCACAGCTTGAAAGAGCATCACAAAATTAGTAATATTCCAAAGTTTCGTTGCGAAATGTTGTAAAATGCGGATAATATAGCCTTACGAAGTTTGCAATTTTCAGTCATTTTGTATTACAAACGGGAAATTGATGCCCCAACACCCGATTGGGCTGTCAAGTTCCCGTGCGTAATACAAAATGACAGAAAAACGGCAAACTTCGCATGGCTATATTATCCGCATTTTACAACATTTCGCAACGAAACTTTGGAGTATTACTAATTTTGTGATGCTCTTTCAAGCTGTGATGAAATTTTTGTCTTGATCAAAATTTAGTCTATAATGCAAATGGTCCATTGCCTTCAATTTCAGTGTACTTCTAACCTTCTCAGATATATACGACCTCTGACTACCGCTGTCAAATAAAATTCTAGTCTGGACTTGCACACTGTCATCTGTAGGTAGGCTAATATATCCGCTCTAGCTGTCTGCAATAGTATACCGCTTTTATCGCAGTTAGCATGTACCACAAAACCCTTGTTATCATTAGTTGTTGCGTTCTTATCTTCCTCCCGATTTATACCTGGGGGATCTGCTGGTGTATGTTCGCATATGGATATATGGTGCTTGCCAGTCTTACACTTCCTACATAAATAATGGGACTTACAATTTTTGGCAATATGTCCAGTATCTAAGCATATAAAACACCGCTTGTTTCTATGATGAATGTCCCTCCTTGCCACAATACACGCATGCAATCTTATTGGTCTGACCAAACAAACCACTAGTAGTATAATATCCCCCCTTTCTTTGGGATTCTTTCTGGATAAATCTATTCGAAGTGGATGCACTTTTCGAAGTGGATGATCTATTCGAAGTGGATTCTCTTGCGCTCGAAGCTCACTATTAAAATATTCCATGACTTTATCAAGTGTCCAGATCTCCTCGCCAAATTTTCTGGAAATAATCATGGTAATTTCGTCAGGCAATCTATCTTTTAAGATTGGAATTAGCAATGAGCCGTAACCAGATGTGTCAAGTTTAAGGGATTTCAAATTTCTTACACAACTCTCTACATGATTATAAAGCATCCTTAGCTCTTTAATATTATCCCTAGATGCTATCTTACTGATCCTCAATAGTGACTCCATGTGAGCAGATATTAAGATTTGTTCATTTCCAAATCTGCCTTTCAAAATTTCTATTGCTTCCTGATAGTTTTCTGAGTTCAAAGTTAAACTGATACAGCAGATAAACTTTCCCCTTTCAAACATCCCTTTGGGTAATTAAATTTGTCTATGTCACTTATACGTGTGTTACTATGAATTGCTACTCGGAATTGGTCCCCAAACCCTTGCCATGCCAGTGGATCTCCTGAAAACTCTGGTAATTGCATTTTAGGTAATCTACAATGCACTGCGCTGCCCTGCGCCTGAACGTTATTACCATCTGAAGCGCCTAAGGTATTCATTGGCTTCGTACTTTGATTAAACGCGCAGCTAGCCTTAAGTCTACTTTCGCCAAAACATGATAGCTGGGTTCTAACGCTTTCATATGTTCGACAACTGCAGCCTCTATGTTTTTTGGATCAAGCATGTTAATAATTTCATTATGAACAACGGCCAATTGTTCAAGAATACTCGAAACAGTATTTCTCAACCCCAAAATTTTCGCTTGCTCACAGTCTTCAGAAGAACATATTGGTCTAGTTCTTGTAAAAGAATTTTTAAATAAGCTGAAAGACCGGCAAGTCTACCTTTAACTTTGCCTAAATCAGTCGCCATCCTAACTTACTATATACCGAGCATGTGGTCACTAGACAAGACGACAATTAAACAACAAATATACACTAAAAACACAAACAATTACAACACTCTTTAAATCTTAAGAATTCACCAACAAAGCATGTTGACAATAAAAGTAAGACTGCATCGCCGCCAATGCAGCCCTTGATGTTTCAAATGAATAATATTGAGGATTTAATCAACTTGTCTAAAATTAACGATCTATGTGATATTGAAATCGATGTCTTGGGCGATGCATCCAAATCTGATGATATGCTTCTAAGTCCAAATAATTCTACTATAAAGGAACTTGAGGCCTTTATTGACAAGTCTTTCTATAGCGCCTCTGTCGAGCTATCTAATCCTGTCCAGCCGACGGACTTCTCTACTCTAGCGCAAAGACGCTCTGAAGAAAACCTGCCTAAACCCGAAGCTCAATTTCTAACATTTAAAGAAAACGTTGAAACTCGGCTGCAAGTTTTGTCGTACAAACTCTTTGAACAGAATAATACCATAAATATAAATAAACAAGAGCTATGCAAATTGACCTGCAAAAATTTACATCTTAAATCACGTATCTCGGAGTTGGAGGGGAGATTGTCGCCAAAGAATACAACGAATGGGAGTAGTGACCTGAGCCCGTGTGAAAAAATAGTTAAAGGAAATAATATCTTAACTGCGAATATAGATGCTTGTGCTATTTCTAGTCGCCTTTCGCCTGGAACAACTGCATATGTCGATGACAGCGATGAATATGCTATCTCAACTGCGAA
>CACRXK020014327.1:0-13198 GCA_902702795.2 Paramuricea clavata
ACTAATCATTAATTACTAATCACCAATAACTAATTACTAATCACTAATTACTAATCACTAATTACCAATCACTAATCATTAATTACTAATCACCAATAACTAATTACCAATCACCAATTACTAATAACTAATTACTAAACACTAATCACTAATCATTAATTACTAATCACCAATAACTAATTACTAATCACTAATTACTAATCACTAATTACCAATCACTAATCATTAATTACTAATCACCAATAACTAATTACCAATCACCAATTACTAATAACTAATTACTAAACACTAATCACTAATCATTAATTACTAATCACCAATAACTAATTACTAATCACTAATTACTAATCACTAATTACCAATCACTAATCATTAATTACTAATCACCAATAACTAATTACCAATCACCAATTACTAATAACTAATTACTAAACACTAATCACTAATCATTAATTACTAATCACCAATAACTAATTACTAATCACTAATTACTAATCACTAATTACCAATCACTAATCATTAATTACTAATCACCAATAACTAATTACCAATCACCAATTACTAATAACTAATTACTAAACACTAATCACTTATCATTAATTACTAATCACCAATAACTAATTACTAATCACTAATTACTAATCACTAATTACCAATCACTAATCATTAATTACTAATCACCAATTACTAATTACTAATCACTAATTTCTAATCACTAATTACTAAGTATCAATCACTAATTACCAATCACTAATTACCTATATCTGAGCCGTACATGTGGTACCAGAACACCACACAACTCCCTGTTGGACTTCCTTCGAACGCTGGGCTGGTGAATGTCGTTTTAGCTCCAGGAGTGCGAAAGCTTGTTTCAATGTATAGATAACGACCTAGATAAAAAAATACAGTCAGCTCGTGCCGTTAAAAGCGACCATATATGCGAGGCTAGCTGTGATAGTTAACCCAACTGAACACCACGTAATTAAACTTACTTATTAGTTATTCACAAGAACATGATTAGTTATTCACGAACACAGACACATTTAACGAGAAAGAGAGGCCATTGCCGATAAGTTTCTACCGATAACGACAAACCGTTAAGGCCTACTTCTACTCAGGACAATTTTCCGCAGAAAGAAAATTTTGGAAAATCTGATTGGGCGACACAAAGTTTTCGTCGGAAAAACATTTTGAAGAGAAAATTTTCAGTCCGTGGAAATTTTTCTGTGGAAATTTTTCTTCAGTGAAATTGGGCCTTTAGAACCTCTTCCGACATGTAAAATGCGCTTTTTTCAATTCTGGTTCACAGATCAGTGGCGAGATCCCTGTCATACCTCGCGAGTCTCCAAGTGTATGATCATTGGATGGTCCAGTATTGACTGACGACGTGCTTCCGCTGCCTAGCAACCATTGGAATCTTCCAGTACTGCGCGTATAGCCACACAATTGTGGGTATTGTTCTTCGAATGAACAGTAGTCTAGAGAGAGAAAAATATATTGACAAGAATTCTAGTACTACTACTTTCCAACGACTGAAACGAGTTTTACTCAGTGAAAATTTTAATTAAACACCAAGTCAGTTTCCTCAAACATTTCTTACAAATGCTTGCGACTTTCCCCATGCAAAATTCCTACTGTGATAGTCCAATCCAGCCTTATTTTTTCATAGATTGACCCGGGTACTTTGACGTATCAATCAATATTTATTTCCCATGTGTATGTACAATAATAAGTAACAAAAACTATGTGTAGTTTGAAGGTGTTGGGCTAGAGACCTACTGGAAACCTTTTCAGGCTTTTTAATGTAGGCCACTAGTTAGGTTTGTAAAAAAAAATGCATATATATTTACAGTGAAGAGTAATTATTGAAGTAAGACCTAAAAGTATATACTATTTACAAAAGAAGGATATTATATCATAATATACAGTTACAAGATTACACAATTTTCGCTATAGAATTAACAGTTGCTGTATATCTGTGGTCATTGCATATAAGTTGAAGAAGATCTAGCTTATTATAACATGTTGTTTGATTAATTATTTTGATTAATTATATTAAATATATTTGATTAATTATTTGATTAATTACTTTGACGTAATATATGAACAACGAGAGCGAGTGTTTCACCGGGATATCCAAACACGAGAAAACAATGTATGAAAACATTGTTTTCGAGTGTTTGGATATCCCGGTGAGACACGAGCTCGAGTTGTTTATATGGCTTCTCAAATGAATCGAGACGTAACAGAAGGTTTTCGTTTGCGGATTTGAATGGAATTCTTAACCAAGCATAACGTAATTAGGAATTCTATTCAACTAATTTTGCATGCGTAATTAAGATATTTGATGAAAACACTAGTGACTTTCATCAAGTTTCACCGGATTATCCAAATGGCATCTTATGATCAAATAGGTGATTATCATTGGCTGAATTGCTCATGAATTATTAATGAATTTGAGAACAACATAGCCAGAACTACACAAGCAAAAAATCACACAACTTGTCAACCAGATGTGTTCGCAACAGGCTTGTAGCAAGCTTGTCAACAAGTTGTAACAATGCTGTTATTTTATCAAGTTGTTACAAGGTTGTCACTCACAACTTGTCAACAAGATGTGTTCGGCTTGTAGCAAGCTTGTCAACACATTGTGGTAGTCACAACAGGCTTGTAGCAAGTTTGTCAACAAGTTGTAACAATGCTGTAATTTTATCAAGTTGCTACAAGGTAGTCACAGAACGATCACAACTTGTTGCAAGTTGTCAACAAGCCGTTGACAACTTGTCAACAAGCTGGGGGAACAAGCAGTGCGAACACATCCTGCTAACACGTTGTTGGAAAAGCATTGCTACAAATCTGCTGCAGGTTTGTTACAAACTTGTGCGTGTCTTTACGTGTGTTCAACTGGTACTAAAGTAACTTACCTCTTGCAGAACATGAAGTCTTGAGATAGATATCATCAATGGCAATGTCTCCCAGGAAACTTTTACCACGTACACCTTCGATTACATACTGCAAGAAAAGTAGATTCAGTATTTGTATTATTGATAAGACCAGGGACGCCGGAACTGGGGGGCAGGGGGGGGGGCGGCTGCCCCCCTTGCCTTTTGCTAGGGGGGCAGGGGGGGGGGGCAGAAGTGCCTTTTTAGTTGTAAAATACTACGTGATAAATCACATTTCCAACGATGCTTTTTGTAGGAAAATCATGAGATTCAGGTAATTTATAGTTTATATTTATAAAAAATTTTGAAACTTTTTGGAATTTAGAATAATATTTTGAAGAAATGGCGAAAATTTAAGATATGCGGAAACATTTTTGACTTCACGGAAAATTTTGGTATGTCCGGAACAGTGACCGAAAATTTTTTGGCGACGGGGGGGGGCGCCCAAAAATTTCCATTGAAAAAAAATTTTCCGGTAGATTTTGAAGTTTTGCTCTATAGAGGTGCCCTTGGTGTGCGTCCGCCCCCCTTTGCCTTATTATCGTTCCGGTGTCACAGGAGATTCGCCCCCAGGAGATTCGCCCCCCTCTCGAAAGGGGGGCGATATTCCTAGGAAATTCGCCCCCCCCCGGGGCGAATCTCCTAGGAATATTGCCCCCCAGGGGCGCGAATTTACTAGGAATATCGCCCCCCTTTAGGAATTTCGCCCCCCCATATAAATTTTGAATTTTTGATCTAAAAACAAAACGATTGCAAGTTGAAAAGATTTATTGTGTGATTTATTTATTTATTTATTACAAGGAGACAAAATTACATACACATTTTAGTCTTCTTAGCAGCTGGTGGTGTGCACAGTCTGCATGGCACTCATTTGAGGTACTTAGACTAGTGTCATATTCTACACATCTAAAGTGGAACCATCACAGAGATCGCATAAAATCATGTTGTCGTATTCTTCTTGCAGTTTACATTCACATAACATATTATAAAAACAATCGCTTGCAAATTTTATCAATATGAGTGTTAGCAATAGCCGCCACAGTAATCACTTGCTAACAATAAACTATAGGATTAGTTAACACTGAAAATGCAAAATATGCATGGTGTGCTGTGAAGCGTCATAAGTCCTATTTAGTATTGATCTACTGTAACTGTGTAAAGCCCTTTCGATACATGTAATTGTAAATTTGTACTCTTACATGCAGGGCTTGAAATAACGTTCCCAAAGTTCCCGATCATGGTGATCAGCAGTCGTGACTTTCCCTGCTTTTTTCAGGTTGGAAACCGAAACCCTGCTTTTCCGAAGTACGGCCTGATACTCAGGTTACCGCCGATCATAAGCAATTCCTTGCCGATCATTGATAAGACAACCTACTTTCTTACCAACATTCAAAACGAAACTATATTTATTCTACAGAGCAAAACTTGGGAACACCTTTGACACTGAACTGTGTGCCCTACATGCAGGGGCATTAGGGAGAATTGATGATAGGCTAATTAGCCCTTTCACGGCAGGGACTCCATGTGGGGTTGATACGGCGGATTTGGGGGGAGGGGGGGCGGTACTGTCTAATTACTTTACGGTTGAGTAAATCTGTTCAACCTTGTTCTGTTCAATTCTCGCCGTGTGGGGGCTCATACGGTGGCACTCTTGAGTAACAACGTTGTTGAGTGGTATTAATCCTAGCAAGTTATTCCCCTAATGATATATGAAGCTCGCGTGCTGGCCTATATACTCACTTGATATGAGGTCTTCTGGTTGTTGACAGCGACTTGTGCTTGATACCATGTGTTTCCGTGTGTTCCATAGTGACTCCACACTGGTAATCCCATTTTACCCCCAGATTTCACGTAGACCTGCAATCATGCATAGACATTTATGTATTTATTTATTTTGCCACTTAAAATATACGAGTGTCAGGGTCACCACAACAGTATACAACGGGCCAGTATACACAATTACTGTGGGCCCTTTAATTTAAGAATACAATGCGATGGGATGCGATAGATTTAGTACAGTACAGTACAGTACAGTACAGTACAGTACAGTACAGTACAGTACAGTACAGTACAGTACAGTACAGTACAGTACAGTACAGTACAGTACAGTACAGTACAGTACAGTACAGTACAGTACAGTACAGTACAATACAGTACAGTACAGTACAGCACAGCACAGTACAGTACAGTACAGTACAGTACAATACAATACAACGCAAGGCAGTGCAATGCATTGCAATAAAATACAATACGATACGATACAATACAATAGCGAGATTAAGATTTGGTCTCCACCACCAGCACAGGTACCAGTAAGGACCATGAAAACAACCAATACGTTAGTTTGCCAAACTACCCAAATTATGTATCAGAATGTTACAGGTCTACTGTTTCGCAAGTTGAAAATTCAAATAAATGAATAAAAAGTAAATAAAAAGTAAATAAAGGAAGATACCTGCAGTTTACCGACATGGGGACCGTACATGTGATAATAGAAATGTAGACAGGATTGTGGGTTGTTTGTTGCCAATGGGGAGATGAATCGAGCTGTGTCGTTTGGTTTCCTTGGTGACGATGTCTCGATGTACAAGTACCAGCCGCGTGCTGAAATGAGAAACATGATGTCGGTTAAACCTCGAGGCATGGAGTAGATTTAACTGCATCTGTCAGGAAAGTGGAGCTAAGTGTTGGAGGAACAGCGTATAGTGTACGTGACATTCACTTTTTCCTTTTTCCTTTTGAGATAGTCGAGTTACATAAAGCACTGAGCGATACTTACTAGGCACAAACTTGAAGAAATTTTGTGAGTTATCACAGGCTGAGTCAATCACGAGCTTTATATTATTTCCTGGGTTCGACCATCCTGTTTCAGGCTTTAGACAATATTTGTTCTTGAATTTCAGCGATCCTTTGGCAGTCCAACTCCACTTGTCTGTTAGATCGCAATTGCTGTGAACACCCACCTTGAAAATAGACATAATAACGAATGAATATATCCAGGTATTGTTGTAGGTAGGTAGGTGGGTTCAGGTAGGTCAGGGTGTCCACCCCCTTGGTGAAGATGAAATTGAAGGACTTTTCCAGGACTTTCAAGGCCCTTTTTCAGTAAATTCCAGGACCTAGAACTGGGGAACATCTTTGAAAATGGCATCGATTTTAGACTTTAACCAGCAAATAATTCACTTTATTCAGTAATTTTAATCAAAATCACTAATGTTGGCACAGCTGGAGATTAAGGAAATTAATTCCAGGACTTTCAAGGACTTCTACTGATTTCCAAGGAATTTCCAGTCCTGGAATTTGTTTTCCAATTCAAGGACTTTCCAGGATTTTCAAGGTCCATGGACACCTGGTAGGTGGGTTTTTAGGTAGCTAGGTGGGTTTAGGTAGGTAGATAGGTATAGGTAGGTATAGGTAAGTGAGTGTAGGTAGGTTTAGGTACAGTAAGTAGGTAGGTAGGTAAAATCATTGGCAAAATTTGTCGGTAAAATCATTGACAAAATTCGTTCAGGCACTTTGAAAAACATACTCAACTACAGGGCACTCGAAGAGAGTAATAAATTTCAAACCTAGTATACCAACCTTTGCTCCATCAGTCACTGTTCCAATAGGCTTCACACACATGCTATGCCTTGTGTGCATCAATGTTCCATTTGTAAAGAGCTGGAACTCCAGCCTGCCTTGTCCACATCCTCGGTATACCACAAGAGGTTGTCCATCTTTTGGTCTTGTGTAACCGCCCAATAAAATATGAATACATTTGCCTCCGCGATGTTGTATGGAGCCAGGACCATGGTTCTTGTTTGCCAGAAGACCTGGGATAAAAAATATGAAATTTGAGTACTTCAAAAAACGCGAAACTTATCTCAAAATATCAATGCAGTTCTTCAGGTAAATCTGTCTTTATAATTGTTTGTAGTGTTGTTGACTTGGTGTAGTTCATGATGAAGGTGAATAATTGTGCTGGTATGCCAGTGACCATGGTGCTGGTGATGATGGTGGTGGTGATGATGGTAGTGGTGATGATGATGGTGGTAGTTATTATGATAGTGATGACGATAATGGTGATGATGGTAATGATAGCGATGATGATGGCAATGGTGATGATGATATTGGTGATGATAATGGTAATGGGTAGTGATGATGCCAGTAACTGGTGATTGTGGTGGCACTGGTGGTGGTGATAATGATGGTAGTGGTAATTATGTTGATGAACGTGATGGTGGTGGCACTTCTTCCAACAGAATAATATAACACTTACCCACACCCTTGGTATGATCGGTAGTTGGGCCAGTGTCGCTTGAGGCTGTATGACCTTGATGTCTGGTCCAATTAAAATGATCACTGGAATCTTGAGTCCATTTACAAGCGGTAGGACCAGTAGAAACTTCAAAGTTGCACGAGAATTTGCCAGGTGCTACACAAAAAAAAACATTTAAAAGCAAGATCAAATTAGATATATATATATATATATATATTACAGTGTATTTCTGCGTTGATACGACTGTTTCAATCCCATCTTCCCAGTTTCATAAAATGTTTAACCATGTAATAAATCAACTTTACAGTGAGAGACTTTTTATTTCTAGTCAAAAACAATTGTTCCTGGTTTAGTGTTTTAAATTAGTTGTTTCCCTAATTAGTGAGCTGTTGCAACTCTCATACGTGTACACTCTCATCGACACTCGTCGACTCTCATCCTTCAACTGGTTCAAATTTTAATGCGAGTTGATGAAAGTTTCCACTACACGCCGCGCGGTAATGTCCAGTCAACTCTCATCAACTCTTGTTCGCGTTTGACTGGCGCATGAAAGTTGAGAAAACTCTCATGCAAATTCTCACTTTTCAACTCTTATCAATTCTCATGTAACTCTTGTTCTCGTTTGACCGGGGTATGAATGTTGAGAAAACTCTCATGCAAACTCTCGCTTCTCAACTCTCATCAACTCTCATGCAAACTCTCGCTTCTCAACTCTCATGCAAACTCTCATGCAAACTCTCGCTTCTCAACTCTCATCAACTCTCATACAAACTCTCGCTTCTCAACTCTCATCAACTCTAATGTAAACTCTCGTTTCTCAAACTCTCGTCAACTCTCATGCAAACTCTCGCGTTTCAACAACTCTAATGTAAACTCTCGTTTCTCAAACTCTCGTTTACACTAATAATTGCGACGACTTACGTATAGGTTGGGGTGTAGACACAACCGGTGTAGTCGGAAGCGAGGTGGGATTGATGTTTGCAGTAACAGGAAGGATTGAGCAAGCCTGTTCAACTATCTGTATGTCATCCAAAGCAATGTCACCAGTATAGCTACTGCCAACTGTACCTTCAAACACGAACTGAAATTAAATAAAGAAACACAATGTAAATATACAAAATATGGCTACAGAATGACGATTCAGAATATACAAAATGACGATACACGCGTTCGATTTAGTCAAAAACTCATCATCACGTGTAAAGCTTTCTTCAAATGCGTCCAATAAAGGCCGATTGTACAGATACACCACGCAACTTTTGCCTAAATCTGTCGCATGCAACCTGCTTACAACTTGAGTTGTACTGCGTAAATCAAACACACAACTCACCTACGACACTACACAACTTTTGTCTAAAACTGTCGCATGCAACCTGCTTACAACTTGAGTTGTACTGTGTAAATCCAACACACAACTCACCTACGACACTACACAACTTTTGCCTAAAACTGTCACATGCAACCTGCTTACAACTTGAGTTGTACTGTGTAAATCAAGCACACAACTCACTTACGACACTACATAACTTTTGCCTAAAACTGTCGCATGCAACCTACTTACAACTTGAGTTGTACTGTGTAAATCAAGCACACAACTCACCTACGACACTACACAACTTTTGCCTAAAACTGTCGCATGCAACCTGCTTACAACTTGTACTGTGCAACTGAAGCACACAACTTGCCTACGTTGTCGTAGGTGAGTTTGGCGCTTGATTTAGACAGTTCAACTTCAGTTGTAAGCAGGTTGCATGCGATAGTTATAGACAAAAGTTGTGAAGTGTCGGCCTTAAGAGTCACCCCAAAAGTCAAGAGCATCCAAAAAAACCTGGGTGTTTGGTAACGTCAAACTGGAAGAACTCTTATCATATGTGAAGTACATAAACATTTTGGTTCGATCCTCAGAATCGGTCATTTATCCAAATAACTGGTTGTAATGTCGCATGTGTCACTTCTGTACTAACACTGGATCACTAAGGAATGATCCTTACTGGACTCTCTAGGCGGAGTAGTCCAGTTTTGACGTAGCAATCTGGTATAAATAAGTTAGTTTAATTTAGGTTTCCTCCTGTAGTAGCACTGGATCAACATGAGACGATCCTTACTAGACCTCTAGGGAGAACAGTTTAGAACTGATAGAGCTATCCAGTATAAATAAAGTTAATTTAGTTTAGGTTTCCTTCTGTAGTAACACTGGATCAATAAGAGATGATCCTTACTGGACCTCTAGCAAGAACAGTTTAGAACTGATAAAGCTATCCAGTATAAATAAAGTTAGTTTAGTTTAGGTTTCCTCCTGTAGTAACACTGGATCAATATGGAATGACCCTTACTGGACCTCAAGGAAAAACAGTTTAGAACTGATGGAGTTATCCTGTATAAATAAGTCAGTTTATTTAGTTTAGATTTCCTCCTGTAGTAACATTGGACCATCGAACTAATATGATGCAGTCCGTAATCCAATATAAGTAGTTTAGTTTAAGTTCAATATTACACACCCGGTATGCATCATTTCTCGACACGGAGACACGACCAAACTTCCACTGATTACCCTGGCTACCACTCAAAGACCATAGGACGGACTGAGAATTGTTCCCAGCCCCCCATTTAGCGAAGACGCGCAGCGACCCAGTGCTTTGGCCGTACATATGATACCAAAACTGAAGACATCGTACGGTGGAGGATGGAGTGAAGTTTGGTCCAACTAGTCGTGCCTTCTCACCCCTTCTCCGAGGCGAAGAAGTCTCGATGAACACATAATATCCTGTAAGAAATATTACCACATTACAGCTAGCCGCTTAATTGTAGTCTGGCCAATAAAACCGCAACATAAAACTATAGTCTTGTTTTATTGCTAGGTTTCTGATCTGAGATCAAATGAACGTGATAAACACATAGCTTAGCCCACAAAGAAAATTATTGCATGTTTAGAACTTTCAACAAACACAGGTTAAGCCTTCGAAAATTTTTGTAGTGGAGAAATTGTTTTCTAACCTTGTTTCCAAAACATAGGCAAACAAGAAAACATTGTTTGCTGGAAATGTTTCCCGACGATGAGCAAACTAGAAAATCTTTTTCCTAGCCATGTTTTCAGAACATTAGCCAACCAGAAAACATCGTTTCCTAGCCATCTTTTCAAAACGTAGGCAAACCGGACAACATTGTTTCCTAGTCATGTTTCTCGAAGGTGCGCAAACCAGAAACTATTCTTTCCTAGCCATGTTTCCAGAAAATAGGAATCTTACCTGAACCGTTGCCAAAGGTATGATCAGTTGATGGTCCTGTGAGAAATGAAGGCGTGCCAGCAGCTGTCAACTGCCAGTCAAAATCATCTTCTGTTTTATCTTGTGCCCATTGGCAAAGTCCGCCCTCGAATGAACATGCACCTGTATGGAACAATATAACGCTCATTGTTACAAGCACCATATATCATATATAAGGTGTTGGCCGGAGGTAAACAATACTTTGAACAAGTTACAAAGTATAAATGTTTTGACTTTGAGAAGTATAATATATTCTGACTTGTCTAACATCAATTAACCTACAATCCTGGTCAAAAATGTTGGCGCACTTGACACTGACTGTGCGAAATTTGACTCCCACATCTATAACAAGCATAGCAACCCCCTCCCCCCCTTCCCACGTTCAATGTTGTGTGTAGTATGTTAGACGTCCAACACAACATTGATTAGGGAGATAGGGGGATGTCTGAACATGAAATTTTGCATAAAAGGATGCGCAAGTATGTATATGGTAATCAGAAATGAAGTAAAGGTTATGCTATTTCGACTAAGGGCGCCAAGGATTTTTGACCACGATTGTAGTTTAACATACATGTTCGCAGACAGCACTGAAGTCCAAAAGCCAAAGTTATGTGAAGCAATGTTGGGCTACCAAGCTCTCAACGACCATTTCAAGTCAAAATATGATAATCACCACTAATTCTTTAACCATGTCAAAACATTTTTTAACCTGAAGGAAGCCTCGATATCCAGTATCCAGGATGCCAGTTATTGTACGTATCTATAGTAGGACAAGGTCCCGCCAATTGCAATCATCATCACCACCTTTATCATCATCACCATCGTCGTCGCTACCATCATCGTCGTCATTACCACCACCACAACAACCATTATCACGATCATCACCATCACCACTACCATCATCACCACTACAGACAATCATTATCATCATCATCATCATCACCGTCATCATCACCACCATCATCACTACCATTGATTACCATTAGCATCATCATCACCAACACCATCACCAACACCATCGTCACCACAATCATCATCACCACAATCATCATCACCACCATCATCATCATCACAGTCATCACCACTACCACCACAATCATCACCACCGCCATATCCAGAATGCCAGTCATTGTACGTACCTATAGTAGGACAAGGTCCCGCCAAAAGTTGCACATCGTCAATTGCAATATCACTGCGTGGGCCTGAACCACGGACAGCTTCAAACATGTACTGAAAATTAAAACATGTGTGAAAAAGTTAATTTAGCCCTCTTTCAGGATCCTGGCTAAACGTCTGCCAGTGAGGTAAAGCTCGAAGTCAATTACCTTAAAATTACTTGCTGACTTCAGAGTCACCCTTCCTTTCTGCCAAGTTGATCCTTGGTTTCCACTCTTCTTCCAAACTTGGCTGGTTCGTACATTATCCTTGATATAGACGGCGAGACTGCCCATATTATTGCCCCACATGTGGTACCAGAACTCCAGACATTTGCCTCCCACTGCAGGCTGTTGTTGAGGACTCTGGAGTCGAGCTTTGTCACCAGTCCTTCGCGGTGATGAAGTTTCAGCGTACATGTAGAAACCTAGAGAAATGAGGACGTTGATGGCGGAGGTTAGTGAATGAGCATACATGCCAGGGTGTTAGCCAGAAAAAAGGTTTTGTCCGTTAAACGTAAATTGGGAAAGTTTTTTTGACCGATAAAAGTCCTTGTGTAGGAATAAATAGTGCTTTTTCCAACGTGTTTCTCCTTTGATGCAAACAACGGTAGCTAATTTGTACATTTCATTTCCGCTGAATGAACACTGAAAAATACACCCGATGGCACTTCGTTTTGTATATTTCATTCCCGGTGAATGAACACGGATGCACACCGATTACACTTTGTTTTGTACATTTTGATGATGCATTTTGAGAAAATAGTTAATGGGAAAAGTAAATGAAACGTTCTTTGATATAATAATATAAAATCAAACGCAATGCACTTTCTCATCAGAAAAAATGAAAATCTTCCAGTAGACCCAATTGGGAAAGCCCCTTAGCTACTTCAATTGGGAAGAGTGGTATATGGGCTAGCTAACATCCTGAGTGTGTTTACAAGAAATAATCTTGAACTGTCTGTGCCAGTGTATAGGTGGTGCCAATAATAAGAAAGCTTCAGATTCATAGGAATGCAACTATCTGAAAACTGATGCAAGGAGAACTTCGACGTTTCGTGCGAAGGCCCCAGGAACTTGCTGGGATCTTGAAAAGGACGACGATTGAGCAACGTCTGATGGGGGCCACGCCCAGTGACGGATAGATCAAGATTGGGGTGGGGGTATTATTGATCAAACATGAAACATTTCAGTCGCCGATTAATCTTTTTCCCCCAAAACAATTTCCGGACATATACCATTTTTCAGTAACTTTCGAATTAATGTACCGTACTTTGTTAAATTTTTCGGTGATATTTTCGTGGATTTAGGTTTTTAAAATATCAATTGTAATATCTTAATCTTGATTTATAAAATTAGAATCTATATTTTTTATCTTTTTCAATGTTTTAATTTCAGGGGCCCATGATGGCAGGGGCCCACAAAAAGTTCTCGTCCCTAGCCAGTACGGCCCTGTAGGCCCTTCGTTGGGACGTTAGAGGACTAGACTTGCTCCAAGTCTCTCTTTCATTGTCATATCGATCCACTATAGTGTACATTACATGACGTAGCACGGAGAGGCGGAGCGAGAAAGAGAGA
>CACRXK020014328.1:0-13197 GCA_902702795.2 Paramuricea clavata
CAAAATTCTATAAAAAAAATTATTAAGTCATTTTAAGTGATCTTTACAATGCAACCATAAACATTCGGGGTGAAATTTCGTGTCATAGGCACTTTAACAATTTATTAACAAATGCGAAGCCTTACAAATAGATATCTAGCTTTAATCTGACAACTTGTCCTGGGAGATTTTATGCAATACGATAGTGACCTTGCCTTGTTTCATAGATATCTCCATTATTCATGAGATGTTCCAACCCTACCTTTACTCTGTCTCTGGGAACGTTTTTGTATTTCTCCAACGATTTTAAGTTTGACACAATCTTGTTCAGCGCAATGCCACAGGATGACTCTCCTAATTAAACAGAGAACTTCGATATGAAGTGGATTATGTACAAATATTACGATAACTTTATTTCTACAGAATAGCTGCAACAGGACTAAACTCTTCTTCAGGGCTACACATAGACGCGATAATTGGGGGGGGGGGGAGGGTGAATATTCATATACTCGTGCTCTGCTCGACGGATTTCTTTTGAAAGCGATTGTTTTTCCGGTATGTGATGATGATCATATGAATATTCAACCCTCCCTCCCAATTATCGCGTCTAGTTACGGCCCTGCTCTTCTTCCTAGAGATCCAGCAATGGACAGCAATGGCGTAGACCTTTAAATATTCTCCAAACTGTTCTGGTTGAAATCCGGACAAAAAAGTGGGAGGGAGAGGGGGAGGCGGCAGGGGTGAGAAAAATAGGCGAGCACGCGAGCACTGCTCGCAGGAAATGTTAAACAGCTGCAGGAAATTCGTTTGAATGGAGATTTGCTATTGAAAATTTGAAGGAAACCTTAACAGCCATGTTCCACTATGGGTGCAACAACATATGGTTGACAGACATTATTCCTTGAATTTAAAACCATGGTCAGCTAGAACACTATATGTTTATATACATGCAGATTTAGCACAAAAATACTCCGTTGGTCTCAGGCCTTAAAATATCGGTCGGTCACGGACATTGTCCGACCCATTCATGAAATTGTCCGATGTACAGAAGAAACCACCGGACATTCTGTCCGACCAAAGTGAAACTGAGGTTTATTGTTTGTCCGACCCAAGTAAATTGGTGTCCGACCGTACTGTAGCTTTGTCCGACTTAAATCAAAATGTACCCTAGCCCAGGACTAGAGGCTTGTATGTTAAATGGAAAATCAGTGTACTATTGTATAAAAGGTGAACTCAGGAAATATTGTTTTAACCTAGTCGAGCACAGGGCGGCGAGCGAAATGGTGAAGTGGAAAACGGGTTTAAGTTGTCGAAGTCTTTTTTAACACTGCTGTACTGGCAATCAAGTTAATTTTGTCTTGGAAATAAGTATGAAAGAAACAAATTATTTAATATCTTTACAACATTTACCGTTTATTCATTTGTGTCGGCACTCAGACTTATTTCCGAGTCAAAACTGAACTGAAGGTCATCGGACATATGTCCGACCCAAACTCAACGTCACCGGACATTTTGTCAGACGGCCCTGGAAAAGATATTTTAAGGCCTGTTGGTCTGCAGGAAATTTTTGTCTCCAGGTTGTGATCCCAGGAAGAAAATTCATTTTTCTTACCCTGGAGGGGGGTGAGTTACAATGTCTGAAATAACGATAAAATACGGGGTTTTTCGGGTTTCAAAACTTATCTCAGAATGCTGTTCAAGAGAGCCTCAACATACATGTAGCCCCAGGCCCCCAGACCAAAATCCAGAATATACTGTACCTTGACTGTGACAAATTTCTTTGATGACATTAACAATACGAGGCGACAAATCCTTCTTTATAGAAATGAACTAAATAATATAAAAGAAAAACTCAACTATGGAGCAGGGTCTCAGATGGATCGCTCACAAAGCAAGCTCGTACTCACTTCATACTCCCGATGATTATAATCCGTAATAGGTTTACAGTAAACTATCCCATCCTTGTCCAGTTTTCTTAAAGTTTGTTTTATCACTTGTCTAACTTCAGGATTCGATACCAGAGGCTGTTTCATTTCCACCTAGAACATTAAATGCTCAAAACAACGGTTGGAACTGAATGGAACTAAATCTAAGATTACAGCAAAACAGGCAGATTTACACCACACAACTTTTGCCTAAAACTGTCCCATGCAACCTGCTTACAACTTGAGTTGTACTGTGTAATTAATCAAACACACAACTCATCCACATTGTCGTACGTGAGTTGTGTGCTTAATTTACACAGTACAACTCAAGTTGTAAGCAGGTTGCATGCGACAGTTTTAAGCAAAAGACGTGAATTGAAAATCGCCGTTACGGCTGACCTCATCAAGCCATGCACGACGAATGCGTTTTATTCACCTTCTTATCGCTTGACCGTTCTCTATACTTGCTTGTAAGTTGCCTCATTATCTCCATTACTTTGTTTACACCACACAGAGTATCCAGAGTAAATGATAACGCGTCTGTGATCTCCAGATATTCGGCAATGGCGCTCTTTAGCGATTCTTCTAACCGATCAATCTCAATTTCCAGCTCGTTTTTAAGCCACGGCTTTGTTACACTGGTTGAAAAAGAATACTTTTAGTTATATTTTAATAAAATTAAATTGTCTCTCAAGCACTTAGTGATTATTTAAGTATCCCTCATAGGCTCATATGCACATACAGCGACTGTTCCGATACTCAGTTCCAAATTGTTCCTCCTAGAAGTTCAGTAGGGAGCATCCCTTGTTAGTCCCGCGAACCCTGCAGCTTCACTAAACCCAGTGTCATTAGAGTGGCGGATCTAACTTCATCTGCAAGAAGGGGTGCAGTGGTGGTGCATCAGGGAGTCTTACTGCCCACTCTCCTGTCTGCAACGCTACCATCCCAACACTACTATTATTTGAGATGGCCAAATCTGCATGTTCGTCATTCTGTTACGTTTCACATAATCTTTTGTTTATAAAGATTATATCGGGTTTTTTATCACGTATGTGTGACTGGACAGTTGCTGTAGCACAGTGAAATTTAGTTTTTAATTACGTTTTTGTCTCTGGATTTTCTGAAACCTCAAATGGCTTTTCATAAATTTCCCTCAGTTTCATGACTTCCAGCCAGTGAAAAACCTCCACATTGGGATCTGTTTCAATATCTTACAACATGTATGTGTTAAGAGGTCAAAAACAAACATTGAAGTGGCAGTATTGTAACTATACCACTAGAATAGCTAAAAAATGGCATAGGTAAATGTATTAAAAAATTGTTATTAAAATTTTGATTTAATGGTAAAAAATTAAAGATTTTGAGCAGGTGTAGTAATTCCTGAGGTGAAACTACTGTAGTCATGGCAACTGGTCAAGCTATCCTAATACACCTGCATCTAAATAGCTGTTAAGGGGGGGAGGGAGTGTGAATAGGTTTTCGGATCGCCGGATTTCACAGAAAAAATTGTTCGGATTTCGGATCTGGTGAATATTTTACACGGATTTGCAGATCTTATTAATACAGCGAATTGAGGATTTATCTAATATCATGGCTCGGATTGTGGATTTAGCTTGCAATTTAGTTCGGATCCTGGATTGTGACTTCATAGTAGAGCTTTTAGCGGATTCAAATTTAGACAAGACCATTGTCGGATCGCAGATTTTGCTTCAAATTTGGGCGGATTGGCGGATTTGTATACCCCTATTCCCCCCCCCTGTTAAAGACAATACATTTCTAAAGGTTTGAATAATGCAAATCAATAAAGATCTGCATAGCATGACCTGTTGCTATGGCTAGCATCACCTGTTGCTATGGCTAGCTTTGCCACTGTGTAATTCAGATGACCACAATTATAAGTTCTTCATGACTGCTGTATGCAAGACTGGTTTGAATGCCCTTACTCCTTAGCACCCCAAATGCCTATAAGGTTAAAATTAATTTTAAAATTAAATTTTTCTTACAATAACATGCGTGATCGACTGCCTATTTTGAACATGGTATGGTACTTACATTAACATTGTAATTAACTAGCAAGAAGACAATTACTTAGGTTGAAGGATACAAAATGATGAGGCAGTAATCTGTCTTTCTTCCCTAAATACTGATATTTTCCCCATCACTGTGACCAAGTCTCCAAATGTCGCTTCAACTAAATCATTGTTCTGGTTGTGCCACATACAACATGAAAGACAGCCTGTCCCATCATCAACTGAGAAATTGAAATTCAAAAGATATGGTAGACACCAGATATTATTTAATTCACCCATCGTAACACAAATTATTACATCACATACAAGATTGTATAAAGACCCAATCAACAGATGTTTATGCAGAAAGCTATGGATTGAAAGGGGTTCATGAAACATACAAGTAAAACTTCAACATTTTGAGTGAAGGCCCTTCATTTATGCCCATTGTTATTCAATTCCCTCACAATATGTATGATTTAAATGCTTCGTCACCTTTGTTATATTCTATGCTTACATTATTAGAACAGTGGTAAGTGGTAACTAGGTATGTAAGTCATACAAAAATCTACATTGCATGTCAATGGGAGTATTAACCTCCATTAGATGAGTTAATTAATGCATCCTATCAACTTTCCAATGAATGAGGAAATTGGATGAAAACCATACGTTTTCCATCCACATTTTTCTGCTCATGGTTTTAAGCTCTTTAGACACAAGAAAAGTCTAAATGTTTAGTGGGGCAGGGAGTATACCTCCATAAGTAGTTAACTTCTCTCTTTTATCCACCTTGACAATATAACCAACCACCAACACCTGGGCAATAGGATGGTTGCTGATTGCATACACTCCTAACAAGTGAGAAACAACTACAGTATGATTGAATCCCCCCACCAAAAAAAACTATTTAGCTAAACTTTAAAATGATTTTTGATACTCTCACTTATAATACAAGGATTCCATAATCCCCCTGTCAAATGCTCATTTTTCCATACAGGGAATGACAGAGTAGAAATCCCAAAAAGCGACCTGGGATTGCAACAACTGCTCCAGCAACCAAGGCAACAAGTGTTGCATTGCTGCAACAGGACTGCCAACCAAAGCAAGTGTATGACACAGGGAGGTCCAGATTTTAAAAGTAATAGCCCTAAGCCCTGGATCTAAGACATCTAAAGATCTTCACAGAGCTATGAAAATATGATCATGCAAATGCATGCATGTGTTGCCTTGTTTTTAACGTTTTATAAATATCTACCCTTAAACCCAGAATAATTCTTTAACTGCAACACATCTCTTACAAACAGTTTTACATGAGTCCAATACAAGGGATCAAGACCCCATGACTTCACAGGAAGAGCATTTTCCATTTACAACTTCATTTCTTCACTCCTGCGTTTGGCGCCATCTTTGATTTTCAATTTCGAACGCGAGTGTGCAATACTTCATGTAACATTGCCCATGTGTAAGCAAGAACATAAGCAGTCATTTGTGTCTAAGAATGAACACTCGCAGATAAATGTAGTTGACTTGATTTAATAATTAAAATTCTTTGCGTGAAAGTTCGATGTTTGTAGTTTCAGTTACCTCGTTTTTCAGCGTGAAGCTAACTAGACTGGCTGATCAGACTACTGTCAAATTATTTTGATAAACATGAAAGTTCATACACAACGACTGTTCAATCTGGGGCGCAGACATAATTGATGACTAATCAATTTCACTGATGACTAATCAATTAGTGAAAGTATCTACTATACAGTTAACCTAGAATAATTAATAACATTATGATTACAGAATCTCTCAATTTACAAAAATTACTATGTAATAACATTAGTATACATCAAGACTAATTATTAGACTTGGGAAAAACCAGGGGCCAGTTGTATAAAAAAGTTATTAGAAAACTATAGTTAGTGGAAACGTCATCCAATAAGAAGCGCGTATTTGAGAGTTAATCACTATTTAACTACAAACTAGTGATTAAAAAAGTGATTAAGAGTTTTATACAACCGGTCCCAGGTAGCCTGCGAACAGGCTCTCAAGGTAAACATTGTTTCCACTTCCCACTTGGATAGCGAAAAATTGATAGAATGGAAATTTTATTTCCTCAACGTTTTGTTAAAGGTGAGGCATGATCACTCAAATAAAAAATCAAACATATATAAAATCTTGGTTTCGCTATAAAGCACCCTTCCGGAAATTGCGTCACCTTAACTGTGGAGCCTAGTTTCCCTACCAAGCGTTACAATCACGAGAATGAGGCTCCATAGTCAAGGCTATTATTAGCTGTATATATTATATCAGGTGCATTAGGCCACGTTTACACTGAAACCAGATAGCTTTCCGTATATAGCAACGTGAAAAACGCCTATCCGTACCTTTAATATTTTCATAGGAATTTTTGCAACGGAGGGCAGGGCCGCCGAGAGGGGGGGGGGGGGCAGATTGTCCCGGGCCCCTGAAAAATTTTTGTTGGGCCCCGACCTTTTTTGTGTGTTAAATATTTCCGCGCAAAAGACAAGATATCTGTTTTCTTGGGCTAAGTACCGAATTTTGGCATAAAAAAATGAGATAAAGTCCCCCGAAAGCAATTGCAACGTACTCGTCCGGAAAAATTTAGTACTCCGGAAAATTTTTTTTACCCCTAAAATGGTACACTGATCGAAAATTTTTTGGCGACGGGGGAGGGGGGGGGGGTTGTTGTCCGGAAAAAAAATTTTTTCCGGGAAAAATTTTTTAGATAGGGGCCCCTAAAAAAACATTTGCCCTGGGCCCCCGCCAACCTCTCGGCGGCCCTGCCGGAGGGATGTTGTTTCGTTCAGCTTCTGAAAGTTGTACATTGCGTATCGGATAGGTGCTTTTTCGCGCCGCTACGGAAAGCTATCCGTATAGTGTCAACGTAGCCTTAGTTTCATTTTCATAGGATCTATGATCTATCCAGTATGTGATCAGATCTGTTTAATTTTCAATTGGGTCTATCCACTATATATTGAGATCAGTGCGTGATTTGAAAAGAACTGGACAGACGAGCAATAGACCTTATGCATAATGACGTCACAAGGCTTGATGCCCGCGAGGAATGCTGGTCTTAGTAGTCACTGCCCGGGAAAATTTCGATAATGGCCATTTTGAATTGTTTAATTTTCCCGGGTGATGACTACTAAGACCAGCAAGGTCCATAAGGTCTATTCTATAGTGTCTCCAGAGCTTTACTAAATCTAATACAAGCCAGCTTGTGCTAGAACCTCGGTCAAATCATCATCTGTTGCACTATTGTGCGATCCTCTTTCCTCTCTTCTCGCCTGCGACTCGCTTCCATCCTCATCGGGTACAAATCGGCAATAAATCGCGTCGGGTCGGAACGCTCGACCTCCGAATAGCGTCCGAAGACTTCGAAAGAAGCGACTATTTTCTGACGTCGGAGAGACTAAGGTAGCTGTGTCCGAATCGTTTTCATTACCCGGGGAGGCAGATGAGGTTGGGGAATCGGTTGAAATTGATGGGGGGTTTTCACTTGCAGGTGTGTGCCCAGGGGGGAGTGTTGGCTCTTCATAATGTCCCAGGGCTTCTTCAAAACTGGGTGGTTGGCCCTGCTCTTGTTGGTTTATAGCCTCGTCATAGGAAGGAAGCATTAAACGGACGTCGCGATGATACGTAATGAATGCTGTGAAAGCATCCTGATCTTGGCGGTGACGTATTCTGGCACGTCTCACGCGATGGTAGTGAATTCGCCGCTGACACGATACGATGACGACTAAGACAATAAGGGCGCCTAAAATTGCGCCCGTCGACCCGCTGACGATGACCACCGTACGCTCTTCATTGTGATGTATTGGTGACTTGCTCGCTGTTCAATAGGAAACAGAAAAAAAATTGATTAATACAACAATATTATAACTTATTTTTCGAATATAATCAATATTCCCCTCTAATCAATTTCCGTTTAATAATCCCCTCTAATATTCACCTGCAATTAATAATCCCCTCTAATATTCACCTGCAATGTCTTTGCAGCACAAAAAATGAGAAAAAACAACATCGCGAAGGCAATATGGCATTAAGAATTATTTCTTTTCTGACTCATTAACGCGACCTCGCAGTGTGAAAAATAAGTACGTTATTTTGAGGCACCTCGGGGATATGTGTTTATTCACCTCGGCGCTGCGCGCCTCGGTGAATAAATCACATATCCCCTCGTTGCCTCAAAATAACCTATACGAATAACGCACGCTTGTTCCCCGTTGCCATCCAGTTTACATTTTAAGATAACGTCTGATAATGTAAGCATAGAACTGGAGCAAAGGTAACCAAGCGTTTAAATCATGTCCAATATGACTACATTGACTGGCAACTGGCACAAGGCAACGGGTTTAAGGCTTTTTAAGGAGGCTTCCGGCAGCCATTTTATGATTCATATCTGATCGCGGAGCACAGCCGAGGTAAAAGGGTCAGTTTGGAGCTTATCCCAACCCACCTTGTCAACATTCCCTGTGGGAAAAACCCGGAAAAAACCCACGACTTTCGAAAGAGCGTTGACTGAGTCTTTTCACGTAAGTGTCATGAGTCCGCAGCGGGAACTGAATCCACGATTTCAGGCGCTTGCTCCGACAATTGCACCATCAAAACACATGAAATAACAACTGAAGAATATCTGAAACACTTACTTGTAATTTTGTAAATTTTGTGTGTAAAGTGACGATGTTTCGTTTCTTGAAAATAGAAAAACGAAAACGTCACTATTAATAATTTTTTCATATTCAACGCTATGACGTCACTCCGTTGAATATTATGTCAAAACTCCATATTTGGTCAGCTGTTGTGTAGATATGACGATTTCACAGTTGGCTGTAAACAGGGCTTGAATTTTATCGTGGCAATTGCCGTAGAGGGAGAACAAAATGCCGTGGATCATTGCGGCAACGACGGCAATTTTTTGCCATATAGTATGATTTTTATACTATTCACTGTGCATTACTATTTTGATACTTGAATTCAGATGTTGATCAAATCATGCGTAAACTACTATTTTAGTCTCAGTTTTCTTCGAAAAAAAAAACACTAAAGAAATACGTTAACATGTTTCTAGCTTGTCAGCAATCCAAAGTAACAATAAAATTAAATTTTTATTACAGTAATTTGAAAAAATGCCGTGGAAACTGCCAAAATTGCCGTAGACAGCTGTTACGTTCTACGGCAATTTTTAACGCCATTGCCGTCGATTGATTTCAGGGAAATTCGAGGCCTGGCTGTAAGCCAATCAGAAACTATAAATCTTTCAAATAAATAATAATGGCAGATATTATTCGGCTCAATTTTGCCCCCAAGGTAAGATGACGTGATGCAGCGTATCAAAGCAGGCGACTGTATGTATAATTTAAATGTTTCTTTCATTAATGCAATGTTTCTGCAATAATGTTTCCAACTGAAGTTACCAAGCCCAATCACAAAGTATAATTTAACATAGTTGAAGTGTTTGTTAATGAAATTATCGGGAGTAAATTTTATACACATTATTATACCTAATGAATGCATATAAAGTCTAATAAATCTATACAAGGTCTAATAAATACATACTGTATAAGGTCCTAATAAATGCAGGGGCGAAACTAGAGGGGGGGGGAGTATGGGGGGGGTGACACCCCACCAAAATACGAATCATGTGGATTGACAGGGCGAATCATCTGGATTGGCAGGGCAATCAAAGAGTTTAAATGAAAGAATGTAGAGTTATGAAGTAACTTACAGGGCTTTCAGAGGGAATTTAATAGAATTTATAGACCTAAATTTTACAGATATTGGTCCAAAATAAAGGTTTCACCCATGTTTTAAAAAAATTTTCAGGGAAAAATAGTGGCCAGAAATAAAAATTTGCTGCAGATATTCCCCGAATTAAAAGGGGCTAGTTTCGCCCCTGAATAAAGGTATATAAAATTTACACTCAATAAATTCCATTATGTTCAATGAGTGAGATGCCAATAAAATCTTGTAATTTAACATACCGGTACTTGGTTTACTTGGTATACATTTCTGCGGTTCACCCCTGGTCCATTTCCACTCGCCTGTGTTTTCACATGTAGCCTTTCCAGTGAGGCCTGTGATATTACAGTAGTATGTTGCAGTTGTGTGAAATGGATAAAGGCGTTTATATGTGCTGTCTTTTTTGTAGGTACGATCAAAAAATGGCTTTGGTTTTGCCACATCTTCTAGAAGTCCACAAGCTATAAAGTAGAAAAATAAAGAGAATCAAGAAATAAGTGGGTTCCACAACTGGTAGTCAAGTGATAAAGCTCAAAAACTTTGTAGTTCAGTTGGTTCGAGCACTGCACCGGAATCGCAGACCCACAGGTTAGATTCCTGCCAGTGGGTCTATAGTTTCATTTTTCACAGTTGCTCCTGGCAAGGTCCAAAATTGTATATAATAGAATCCAGGGGCGGATTTACTGGGGGGTTAGGGGAGGAGGTTAAACCCCCCTAGAATCTCTCTAACTCCTCGTATAAAGTGTTCAACCCCACCAAAATTTTGCTTCACTCCTCCTATTTTGTGTGAAAGTCTTTAACCTTAACACCTAACCCCTGTCGAAGCTCACTCACTGGTGCCGCTTGCACCTCACCAGAAATGTTTCTACCCCTCCTTTGAAAAAATGAAAATCCACTCTTGATACAATCTGCCGCTTAAAATTTCCATCTCCAAAAAGCTTTCAACTGCTAGTCAATCAATAGTTACAACAGTGAGAAAATGTTGAATGATCAGGGTGTTAGCCAGAAAAAAAAGTTTTGTCCGTTAAACGTAAATTGGGAAAGGATCAAAGTTCTTGTGTTGGAATAAATAGTGTTTTGTTCCAACGTGTTTCTCCTTAGATGCAAACAACCGTAGCTTCAAGTTGGTTTTGTACATTCCATTTCCGGTGAATGAACACTGAAAAATGCATCCGATGGCACCTCGTTTTGTATATTTCATTTCCGGTGAACGAACACGGATGCACACCGATTACACTTTGTTTTGTACATTTCAGTGAATACACACCCAATATGAATGAAACGCGATATATTTTGAGAAAATAGTTAATGGGAAAAAGTAAATAAAACGTTCTTTGATATAATAATATAAAATCAAACGCAATGCACTTTCTCATCAGAAAAAATGAAAATCGTCCAGTAGACCCAGTTGGGAAAGCCCCTTAGCTACTTCAATTGGGAAGAGTCCGTCAAACGGACAGTATATGGGCTAGCTAACACCCTGATGATGTTAAATATTTGCAATGCAGTCGCGACAAAAACACTAAATGGTGAGCAAATAAAATACACACTTTTCATTTAAATTAAAGATATATTATTTGATTAGTACTGTTCATACAGCATAAAAGCAAGAGAAAGAACATATTTAAAACATTTTCTCAGCTTCGCTGTGACAAGCAACAAAATCAAATCACATCAAGTTTATGGTAGCAGACATGTACAAAATTCCCAAACAATATCCATGAAACCAAGAACTTTTGAGTTGCATGGATTGTTGGGACTGCTTGGCAAGGGAAGAGCGGTGGTGCACAATGGTTTAATATAAGGGCCTTCACCACGCCTCGAATTTCCCTGAAATCAATCGACGGCAATGGCGTTAAAAATTGCGGTAGAACGTAACAGCTGTCTACGGCAATTTTGACAGTTTCCACGGCATTTTTCAAATTACTGTAATAAAAATTTAATTTTATTGTTACTTCTGATTTTTGACAAGCTAGAAACATGTCTATGTATTTCTTTAGTGTTTTTTTTTTCGAAGAAAACTGAGACTAAAATAGTGATTTACGCATGATTTGATTAACATCTGAATTCAAGTATCAAAATAGTAATGCACAGTGAATAGAATAAAAATTGCAGTCGTTGCCACAATGATCCACGGCATTTTGGTCTCCCTCTACGGCAACTGCTGCGATTGCCGCGATAAAATTCGAGCCCTGGCCTTCGCTTGAAACGTTGAAGTTCTCCTTGTATTTTCAGGAAGTTGTATCCCTATAATATCCAAAGCTTTCTTTCTATCATACTAGTTCCTGCCATGCCATTATCACATACTGTAGTAATATTACGTGAACACACAAGTGAAACTTACAACAAATCTTTATTGGGGGCACTTTACCATTCCAGCCACTCCTTTTACATTCACGTCTGTACTGCTTTTTAAATGTATTTTCACCTCGACACTTATACTCTGCTGTGCTACCAAGAGGAATACTATACAAGTGTTTCTTTGAATACACTATGTCAGCATTAGCAACTGCTGGAAGCTGTGCACATGATGGCTCTGAAAATAAACAGAAAATTGAGTTTCATTGATGTAAATGAACACCAAAATAAAACGCAGCCAGTGCAACCAAACAGGCCAGTGGTGTGATCAGATTTTTCCAGCAGTTATTCAACTTTGTGTTCAATATTTACAAATAGACAACTTCAAGTATAGTTTATTCAAGGAGACTGGAGCAACAATATTAATTATGATATCATGGCTTGGCCAAGATGGCTAGGTTAGCCTACAAACCCACTAATTTCCTATTACCATGTTTGAAATTTGTAGGTTACTAACAGTTTCATTCAGCACATGCTTCTAACATCTCTATTAAAGTGATGGGACAAATTCTTTTTGGTCGTTCTGTGTGGGCTGGAATCTTTTTGCAGAAATTTAAAGGTATTTTCCTTTGCTTTCCTCTAGCAAACTTTTTTTCTTTCCTTGCCCTAATGGTGTCTTTTCTTGTCCTAGAAACCGTGGAGCAAGGGGGCCATAGCACCCCCTTTTTCAGTGAATAAAAAAAATACCGGATAAAATCCAGCCTGCCTGCATGGCATAGCTCCCGTGCTATTCTGCCCCTCTCCCCCTCTTAAACAAGCTTCATGGTCCCTGTATATGAATTTTTGCCAGAACATTTCTGAATCATTAAAATCTCTAAAAAATGTTTGTTCCTCAAAACTTATTTCATCAATACAGTATGTCTTAAATTTACGTCTTTATAACTTAAGATATACGTGTATATATGTAATGCGGTACTTAAGTCACATACCAGGTGTTGTTGGAATGTCTGAAAAAGAAATGTATATTAAACCATAACATTCATTGTTAGACAAAGTAAAACAAATAGGAAAGCACATCCAGGCTTTAAAGGGTGAACAAGAAACATGTGTAAGGGCCTGTTCATATGATCCCGCTTACCGGGACGTCTCGCTTACCGATGATCTCGCCGCCTATCTATTTTCCTATAAAATTTTGCATTGTGTTCATATGAGAAAGCGAGCTGGCCCGCTTG
>CACRXK020014329.1:2573-13197 GCA_902702795.2 Paramuricea clavata
AGGAACCTTCTCCTCAGCCAGAGGAATTTTGTCCGCAGCGCGAGGAACCTTGCCCTCAACGAGTGGAACCTTGTGCTCCGCGTGAGCAACCTTGTCTTAAACCAGTGGAACCTTGTCCTCCGCGTGAGGAACCTTGTCCTCAGCGTGACGAACCTTGTTGTTTTTTTGCTGATGAATCCCAGTCCCAGTGCATGAAATCCCATTTTCACAACCAAAATAAGCAAATCCCAGTTCCCATTTTACCCCTTCAGGACCCTCAGTTCAGTGCATTTTTTAAGGATTTTCAGTGGTGGTGAAAATTCTTTGCCCCCAGGAAATTTTTAAAATTTGGGTCTCTGAAATAGCATTTCCTGCATTCTGAGAGCGCATTTAAAAAAATCTCAGCTTCTCAAAACAAAGTTTTAATAGTGAAATTTGTAATAAATTTTCTTGCTAAACATTCAAACATAACACACGTTTACCGTAATGTAAACAAACGCTTTGTTTACATTTCGAACTGCTATATTTGTGAAATATTATGTTCTGGTTTATTATGCTCGTAAATGAATATAAACCAGAGTTTCAATTCAGGAAAAGTTCAAAAGATGCAAAATTTGGGCAATGTTTACATCTGTGGGTCCCCCCAGCCTCGTACCCAGGCGCAAATAACGTACTAAAAATAGCAACACTACAGTGTTTGCGCGCTCGCTCATCTTAGCCACTGATCTATATAAAAACACTGTAGTGTTGCTATTTTTAGTACGTCATTTGCGCCTGGGTACGAATCTGGGGTCCCCCTTTGTTATGAGCAGAACCGATGCGCAGAACGGACTTGACAGTATCTTTAAGTATGCTCACCAACGGAGTTATTTTAAGGCCAATGGAACTGAAGATTCTGTTTACCGTCCACCGCCCGCATGTGCGATTTTTCATTATTCTTAATTATTTTCATTATTTCTCATTATTTCTAATTCTACACATCGAAACTTTCAAATATACATCAAATCTTCGATATAAAAAGCCGTACATCGCTGACATATGATGGATCAGTCGGCATTTGTTCGGTACACTTGGAAATTTGCGAGTCAGGACATGTGCAGATTCGAAAACAACGGCGTGACAAAGAAATTTTCAGCAAAGGAAAGCCCAAAAATGATAAAAGAATGCTGGACAAAAGTGTCGATGGTCGAGATCAAAAGAAAACAATTTAAGGATTATTTTTGGTCGGAAAATAGACAATAACAAAAATAATGAAAAATGAATAATGGAGAAAAAAAACGCATCAGATTTTTTAAATTCTCGGACGGTAAACAGAATCTACAGTTCCATTGGCCTAATTGATAATATGACAATTACCAAGGCTACAGTCTGGCACAAGGAAGCATTTTAGGGCCACTTCTCTTCATTATTTATATCAACTATATGCCCAACATTGTTAAACACTGCAAGATATTACTCTACGCTGACGACACTCTTCTACACTACTCATCCAAGTCAGCTAGTGACATCGAGAAATACGTAAACGAGGACCTTCACTTGATCTCCCAGTGGCTTGATAAAAACTTACTTACATTGAACCGCAAAAAATGTAAGTTCGTCCTGTTTGGTAGTAACAGCCGTCTGAAGTCGTTCACTAATATATCCATACATGTCAACGAACATCAACTTGCCCGTGAACGTACCTTTAAATATTTAGGTATAACTTTCTCAGAAAATCTCACTTGGTCTGACCATTTAAATAATATTTCAACAAAAATTAACCAACGCATCGGACTGCTAAGAAGAATTAAAACCTTCATTCCACTCAAAAGTAGACTCATCTACAACCCTTTTATTCTTCCACTATTTGACTACGGAGATATTATATGGGCTGACAAGAATAACGCCTCCTTAATGGATCAACTACAAGTTCTCCAGAATAAGGCTGCAAAGACCATTCTTGACGCTCCCTACCTATCCTCATCCACTGAAGCCCTCAACAAATTACACTGGCAACCACTTACCCACCGACGCAAACTACACCGAATACTAACCATATATAGTGACGTCATAGATTTTGCAAGCTCATTATAAATTCCGCCAAATTAAACTTGCATGCTAATTACTTCCGACACCAAAGTGCTAGCTGGACAAAGTGACGTCTTTGGCGGCATCCCTTTGAACTCCTGATGGGGGTATTACTACTGATTACTATTAAAGTCTCACTCTTGCCTCTTTACGGGTTAATAAACTCTCTATATATGTACTTTTGTTTCAAGCTCCTTTGCTTTTTATGAAATTAGCCTTAACCCCCCCTGCTTCGAAGAAAGATTTCGCTTCATGACACTCCCCCACCCCACCCAAGTAGCCTCCGGTCCCCATGACACATACTTAATGACGGCTTACTTACATTCTTGAAAGTTATACCACTCCTTCACAAATTAACCTTCCGTTCTTAGATTAATGATGATCGTTGAAGTCGCAGTGTCTCTACTCCTTATTTGGACTATTTGGTACATCAGTAAAACTTGTATCAAGAAGCAAGGAATGCCCCCGGGACCCTTTCCCTTCCCATGGATTGGCAATATACCTCATGTAATATCCGACCAAGTATTTCCTTTTAGGAAATTGTCTAAAGAATATGGAGAAATCTTCACTGTATTCATGCCCAATGGAACGTTTGTTGTACTAAATACCGCATCACTCGCAAGAAATGCAAGACTTGGCACAAAAGACGACATTCCCGGTAAGTCATCCGAATTAACTTATCCGTTGGAACAAATATTTGGGAAGGACGTTGTCATTTCAGATTACTCAGCCGGGTATTTATTTCGCAAGAAAGTGTTTAAATCATCAATTCATGTATTTGGATCCGGTCTTGGGCAAGCTGAAGATCGTGCAAGACTTGTTCAATTGTACTAGAAGAAATTGAAAAATGTCAATCCTTCTCGCCAAACAAACTTGTCCAATCAACAATATTTGCACAAGTTTGGGAATGGTTAACATCTAAGAAGATTAATATCGATGATCCGATTATAAGTTTATTTAACGAAATGCAAGAGATAATAATGAATCTGCCTAGAGAAATATCCATATATCTTTTGATACCCATCCTTGGATACATAACAAACAACTTCAACCATAAGCTAGAGAGGGCAAAAGATATCAGGAAACAGCTATTTGCACATGAATTCTCTGCTCACCGTGAGACCTACACTCCAGGTGTCATACGGGATTTGACAGACAGCTTCATCAGTGCCTACGAGAAAGAGATTTCAAACGGGACAAGCAAGGACATCGGGTCGATAGAAGATATACCGGATTTAATGTTAGATGTTGTTGTAGCAGGAATAGATACAGCCTCGACTACAATTTGTTGGTTTATTCTTTATACTACCTTACATCAAGATATTCAAGCAAAACTCCACAAGGAGCTTATGACGTGGTAGAAAATGATCGCCTTCCATGCTGGCAAGATGCTCAGAACATGCCTTATTTACAGGCTACTTTATGCGAAGTACTACGGAGATCAGAACTTCTTCCAATCACAGGGACACTGCTATTCGTGATACAGCTATCGGTGGTTATCATATTCCAAAGAATACGAACGTCCTCATAAATGTTACGAAATCCACCATGACCCAAAAGAATGGCCCGAACCTAATGAATTCAAGCCTGAACGATTTCTTGACAGTGATGGAAAGTTTGTGGGTTGGACAACGAAACATGCTTTCATGCCCTTTGGACTTGGTCGCAGAGAATGTCTCGGTCAGCTTTTTGGAAAGATCTTGATGTTCACATTTGCATCAACGTTGCTACATCTCTACAAGATTGAGCTTCCTGAGGGCGCGGAGAAACCAAGTACTTCACCCATTGGTCTACATTTTCATCACCCCAAAGATTTCACGGTTGTCGCGAAAAAACGACATTAATATAAGTGTTTACATCGGGAAAGATCTTCCCTTGAAGTTACTTAAATCACATTAAGTTTTCATTAAGTCCAGGGGTGGAAAAATTATCGGAACCTGGGAACCTAGTTCCCAGAAATTTTTTTGAGTAAATTTTCCAGAAAATATTTCAACATTTTGAGATAACTCTGTTTACTCAACTTACAAGTTACAACTATTCTACTTTATTTACACTGTACATGCTAACATCAGCAGCTTTTAAATATTTGACAGAAATTAATTCTTTTATCCACCCCTGCCATCACAATGACTGGTAAAATGGTAAATATATGCTCTGCGAAGTCTCCAATAAAATGAAAATTAAAAGTAAACAAATAAAAGTGATGGAATAAATAAGATAGGACAGTTAAGCGTTAGATCCTTACTATGATGTTTGTGATGTTATTCTGAGTGTGTATCCACACGGGCAAGCTTGAAAAATATGCCTGGCCACGGTTGGAATCGAACCTACGACCTTTGGAATACTAGCCCAATGCTCTGCCAGCTGCGCTACGCGGTCAGGTCGGTTCGAGTATGTGATATTTCGGAACTGAGTTTAGTTCCTTCGACATCAATGTAATCTAAAAATCATGATTTTTTGTGTTGGTGTTGTGTACTCAGGTGAATATGATGTTTGTGATGTTACTTTGAGTGTGTATCCACACCGGGCAAACTTGAAAAATATGCCTGGCCACAGTGGGAATCGAACCTATACGACCTTTGGAATACTACATTACATTGATGTCGAAGAAACTAAACTCAGTTCCGAAATATCACATACTCGAACATTGGGCTAGTAATCCAAATGTCGTAGGTTCGATTCCCATCGTGGCCAGGCATATTTTTCAAGTTTGCCCGGTGTGAATATACACTCAGAGTAACATCACAAACATACTCACCTTAGTACATAACACCAACACAGAAAAAATCAAGATCCTTACTAGTTGGTCATAATTCATAACTGTGGTATATAACAGACAACTATTGTGATGTACAAGCGTACGAAAACCAGCCTAAAGCCCATTATTACTAAAGTACAAATAATACAATAATTATGCATTTGTTTTGTTATATTTGTAATTGTAACATTACAAATTTTACAGAAAATTTCTAGCCTTCGACCCAGGTTCCCAGAAAGAAAATTTTTTTTCCACCTCTGATTAAGTCTTTAAATTTGTTCATAAAATGGAATAATCAATCAATAAATCAATCAATTTTCAGTGTCGCACTTTTGTATACACTATACAATTGGGCTTGTCCGTTTTGTGGAAAGATTCAATGGGCAATTCCAACTATAAACAATTTTGATCTAGACAATAAGAACAATATCCATCACCACAGCTAGAAAGAGCATGTCAAAATTAGTAAAATTGCAAATTAAGTTTGGTTGCGGAATGTTGTAAAATGTGGAAAATATAGCCCTGTGAAGTTCGCAAATTTTGTAGAGATTTGTATTGCGCGCGTAAAACTGAAATGAGGGTCCTGAAGGGGGGGTCCCAATCCCATTTCCCACCTGAAATTTTGGCAAAATCCAAGTCCTAGTTGAATTTTTATTAGAAATCCCGGTCCGAGTTATTGAAATCCCAGTCAATAATTAAGCCACCGTGTGTGCGCACCGTGTGGCAGAAGCGGTTGTGCTTTGCCTTTGAGGTATATACTAAGGGTTAAATGAAGTATATACCGGAAACCAGGCATATATTCCGCTGTGCATCTGACTTGGGGACACGCACAATCAGAAAATCCAGAATTCCGGGCGCCAGAGTATGCCTGTTCGCAGGGAGTGCTGTGAATAATATAGTTGCAACAAAAATCATGACCAAAGACACCAAAAACGGATCAAAAGTGTATTTTCTGAATTCTTAAAACGTGGAAAAATTGGGAATCGACTCGCATTACCTCAATCCCATTTTTGAGGACTTCATTTCCCATGCATTCCCATCCTCGTCCCCAGGGCCTCTCGGCCGCGTGCGTCCTCCCTAGGCCCTGGGACACACGGAACCGGGAGTGCATGAAAACTTGCAGTAGTTTCTAAAGCGCATGCTCTTGAATTGGGACACTTTAGCACCCGTAAGAATTTTCACAGTGAAGTATTAAGATGAAACGAAGTATTTGTGTTGACATATGTTGATAGAATAATTTTGCCCAGCGAAAACTGCTCAACTTCTGCGAAATAGCAGTTCTCTGAGAAGCCAATCAGATCTCTTCCTTTAGTCGTCTATCCCAGAGCCTAATTTTCAACGAGTGACCGAGTGAAAATGGCTCTGGGGACGAGAATGATGCATTCCCAGTGGCCAAATCCCAGTCCCAGCAACTCAAATCCCATTTCTCCAGTCTAAAAATAGATCAATCCCAGTTCCCATTTTACCCCTTCAGGACCCTCTGAAATAGCCATTTTTGAGACCCTCACTGGACCTCTATAAGGAGAACATGCACTTTAGAACTGATAGTACTATCCAGTAAAAATGAAGTCAATTTATTAATTTTAAGTCGCACACAAAATGGTTTTCTGAAAGATATGTATACGTAGGAAGCAGGTATGCTTAAAAAGTATCCTTAAAAATAAAGTAAAACTACTATTGTCGTCTGTAGCGTGTAGGGGTGGGGGGAACTTCTCTCCTATTACCTGTCCCACAATTAAACTAAATCAGGAATAAATCAAGTAAAATTAAACAAAAATTATAAAGTAACGAAATACTTCGCCACAAAATTAAAATAATGAAGTAAAACATTACTTTAATCTTTATCTCTTTAATGTGCAAAATTCATTTCTCTTGTCTTAGATTCGCGCGCGTTAATTGGAATCACTTCACTACGTTTGAAATGACGTGGTTGATGTGCCGTTTAGTTAAATTTCAAATGACGCGAGCCAACAGATCACGACACTTTTGTATATAAAAGAGGGCGTGTGAAATTAACAAGTCACATATTATCACAGAATAGGAAGGTATACCAGAAGTTTCACTGAAGCAAGTATTTGTCTGCGTTTTTACAAGCGTATTCGTCATCAATCACGCCATCCTGGCTAGTACAACCGGCACTTTGTACCTACCAAAACCTGATAAAAACTTCCGGCTGTACTAGCCAGGATGGCGTGAACGAGTTAAAATTTTCGTGGACGTAAACACCGACTCAAGTTACACTTTTAGCACTGATTATTAGCACTGATGAAGATCCGGGCTTACGGATCGAAAGCTTTGCAGTAATAGATTTACGTGGTGTTTCCACAAACAAAACTATGATAAAACATTAAAACGATTTTGTTCCAAGTAAAAGTACTCCAGAAAACGTTTACTTAGTTACATCATGGATAATAAATTACATGCTGACTTCTCAAAAATAGTACTCAAGCACAGTAACGAAGTACATTTACTTCGTTACTTGACACCACTGGGGTGGATGGACTTCACACGCCCCCGTAATCAAGGACACACGCTACAATGAGTAAATCTCGAACGATCTGTTCCAGTGTAAGTCAATGAATCACGTTCAACAAATTCTTATAGTTTCTTAATAAAAGAAATGGCTGAAAAATCTGAAACAGTATGCACTAGAGATCTTGATCCAAATGAGCACAAATTCCGTTTTGCAATGTTTAGGCTTAGTTTGTTCGCCTTTAGCCACATTCTGAGTTTTCCAAATCAGAGTTCATTGTATTTTCAACATCATTAATTGTTCCACCGGAAGCAGTTAGGTTTGTGTCATCTGCAAAAAGTCTTGGCTTTGTCCGATTTAGGCATTCAGATAAATCATTTATGTATATTAGGAAAAATAAAGGACAAATGACATCATATTACACCACATCATCTGACGTGACGTGACATGAGATGACAACGCATCAGATCAGATTACACCTCATCATATCACACCAGAAGATTACATCGCATCACCTGACATGACGTGACGTGACATTACATATGACATGACATCACATCTCATCACATCACATCACATCAGATTACACCTCATCACATCACATCACATCAGATTACAACTCATCAGATCAGATCAGATTACATCATCACCTGACATGACGTGACGTGATATGACATAACATAACATAACATATTATACCATATCACAACACATCACATCGCATGAAATCGCATGGCACATCGCATCACATCACGCCACATGACATCACATGATATCACATGACATAACAGATATGACATCAAAATGAAGCAACGAACATTGTGATTTGTCCTAAAAATGACAGAATATAGAAACGTAGCTGGTAACAAATTAAAAGGTAGCAGAAAACAACATGCATGGAAACAACATCAACAACAAATATCAGACATTGATATTTTCTTCATTCGCAGGGCCACCGAGAGGGAGCAGGGGGGGGAATTTACCCGGGCCCCGAGGTACAGGGGGCCCATGGAAATTTTTGGTTGTTTAGATCTTAATTGTATTTGATCCGTTCACCAGTGACAGTGTATTAAATTATTATCTGATAGCACCAATGGACTTGAGTCGAAAGCTTCGCCAAAGCCGAGGCAAAAGAAATGAACTTGTCCTCAGAACAAAACAAAACAATTATATCTATTTTTAACATGCAAACCTACAAGTCCTACAAGGTCAAAGAAGCATTCTAGGCAGAAATAACATGTAAGATTGTAAAATAAGTTCACTGGACAACTTTTCTAGCTTAGGGAGAAGACTTTAGAACTGACAATATACAGATATTGAATTGCTTGAATGCTTTAGACATTTATCAACTTCAATAACATATTGATAAACCAAGTACAACAACCACCGGAAAATAAGTATCCCTAAGGGAAAACCTAAGCTAATAGAGACAAGACAATTCAGGCACTTCAATCCGACTGATTTCCAAAACAATCTTAGAGAAGCATTTAGTAATTTCAAACATTATACCGAACCCAACTTAGCATGGCATCAATGGAAAGGGATATTCCTTCAAATCGCTGATAAACATGCACCCCTGCGATTAAGAAAAGTGAATATACCCCATGGCTAACTAACGAAATTAAAACATGAGTTATCACAGGAACTTTTTAAAAAAGAAAGCAGTAAGTCTTAATTCTCCAGGGTACCAAGAAGCATATAAAAAATACAGAAATGAAGTAAACAGTCGTATCAAAGTCGCTAAAACAAATTACTACAAAATGAGTTTGGAGAATAGTACTAATAGCAAGGATAGCTCGAAAATTATAAATAAATTACTGAATAAGGGATCGAAGACTACTTCTATAAATAACTTACAATTAACAAGAACAAGAAACAGGTGACAAAAACATTGCAAACGAATTTAATAACTTTCTGTAAGATAGGCCACAACTTGCAGAAAATATACCATCATCAGATTTCGACCCTTACATTATGTGATTCCTGGAGCAAATGCTTTCGAATTTAAGAACATTAAGAGGGCAGAATTGGTGAGCTTGTTAAAGAAGGTTAAAGCATCTAAGGCACCAGCCCTTGATAAGATTTCTAGTAAATTACTTAAAGCAGCAGGCGACTCCATAATTGAATCACTCATGTACTTCTATCTATAAATCTGGAGAAACAACCAACTGTGGTAATTATAGACCTATTTCTATAATATCAGTTGTTGCAAAAATCTTGAAGAAGACTATTTTTAATCAAATATTTGACTTCCAAACACAAAATTCAATTTTGGTGAATCAACAATCAGCCGCTTTACACTTATTTTAATCTTATCTCTCTGAAAGAAAACAAATATGTAAACTTCAAAATACAATGTCAGAAGTTGCTAATGTAAATTGCGGTGTTCCCCAGAGATCAAACCTTGACCCATTCCTCTTTCTGTTGTACATTTTTTTTATATAAACTTTATTAATATATTTGCCTCAAAACCCGAGGCTTATCAAACTTCTCCTCAGCGTGAGGAACCTTCTCCTCAGCGTGAGAAACCTTGTCCTCAGCGTGAGGAACCTTGTCTTCAGCGTGAGGAACCTTGCCCTCAGCGTGAGGAACCTTGTCTGCAGCGTGAGGAACCTTGTCTCAGCGTGAGGAGACTTGTCCTCAGCGGGAGGAACCTTGTCTCAGCGGAGGAACTTGTCCTCAGCGTGAGGACCTTACCTTGTCCTCAGCGGAGGAACTTGTCCTCAGCGGAGGAACTTTCCTCACGAAGGAACCCCAGCGTGAGGAACCTTGTCCTCAGCGTGAGGAACCTTGTCCCCAGCGTGAGGAACCTTGTCCTCAGCGTGAGGAACCTTGTCCTCAGCGTGAGGAACCTTGTCCTCAGCGTGAGGAACCTTGTCCTCAGCGTGAGCAACATAGTCCTCAGCGTGAGGAACCTTATCTTCAGCGTGAGGATTCTTGTCCTCAGCGAGAGCAACCTTGTCCTCAGCCGGAGGAAACTTTTCCTCAGCGTGAGCGAGTGGAACCTTGTCGTCAGCGAGAGGAACCTTGTCTTCAGCGTGAGGAATTGTCCTCAGCGTGAGGAACCTTGTCCTCAGCGTGAGGAACCTTGTCCTCAGCGTAGGGAACCTTGTGCTCAGCGGGAGGAACCTTGTCTTCAGCGGGAGGAACCTTGTCCTCAGCGGGAGGAACCTTGTCCTCAGCGTGAGGAACCTTGTCCTCAGCGTGAGGAACCTTGTCCTCAGCGTGAGGAACCTTGTCCTCAGCGTGAGGAACCTTGTCCTCCGCGTGAGGAACCTTGTCCTCAGCGTGACGAACCTTGTTCTCAGCGTGAGGAACCTTGTCCTCAACGGGAGGAACCTTGTCCC
>CACRXK020014330.1:0-13195 GCA_902702795.2 Paramuricea clavata
CTGGATCATTAAGAGATGATCCTTACTGTTCTTCCTCGAGGTCCAGTAAGGATCATCTCTTAATGATCCAGTGTTACTACAGGAGGAAACCTAAACTAAACTAAATTCATTTATACTGGATGTTTCTATCTGTTCTAAACTGGTCTTCCTAAAGGTCCAGTAAGGATATCTCTTATTGATCCAGTTTTACTACAGAAGGAAACCTAAAAACTAAGCTGACATAATGATATTTCTATCAGTTCTGAACTGTTCTTCCTAGAGGTTCAGTGAGGATCATCTCTTATTGATCCAGTGTTACTACAGGAGGAAACCTAAACTAAGACGACATCTTTATACTGGATAGTTTATCAGATCTGAACTGCTCTAGTAAAGGAAACCTAAACTGATAAGTCTTTCCATACATACATATTTTATGTTGTCCTTTGACAGGAAATTTCACAACAAGTTCTCGAGGATTTTCGGGAATAAATACAAATGCAGAAGATGACTCCTCACTGCCAGGGAACTGAAAGAACAAATAAACGAGTGTAACTCATTGTCCAGGAATCTCTCCTTGACGAGTAAAATTATTTAGGGGTTAAATTATAAAGAGGCATGAGTAAAATTATAATCCCATTTTCCCAGGAAACAATAAGCAAATCCCGGCTGTCATTTTAATTTTCCACGACCCTCACGACGCCTATGGGTGGAAAGCTGTACTAAATAAATGCACGAAATATCTTCTACAATGTTTGTGATGTTACTCTGAGTGTGTATCCACACCGGGCAAGCTGAGAAGTTTGCCTGACCACGGTGGGAATCGGGATACTTTGGGATACTAGTCCAATGCTCTACCAACTGAGCTACCCACCGTGGTCAGACAAACTTTTCAGCTTGCCCGGTGTGGATGCACACTCAGAGTAACATCACAAATATCATATTCACCTGAGTACATTACACCAACATACACAAAAGAATGTCATATCTTCTACAAATTAGGCGAAGTATATTTATGTCAAGGGCACACCTGTTCATTGTATTCTTCTTGTGATAAACAGTCGACAATATCAACACAGCCCAACAGACAACCAGAAGGATAATATTCAGGAAAACGTGATTTTTCTCCTAACATATAAATATAGTTAGTAAGTTTGTTCTCACTTTTGTGTTCGAGTAAGGGCTATTGCCTATTGCATTAACTGGAACAACAGGGGTAGAAAAAATAGGCGAACACTGCTCGCAGGAAATGTTAAACAGCTGCAGGAAATTCGTTTGAATTAAGATTTGCTATTGAAAATTTGAAGGAAACCTTAACACCTATGTCTCACTATGGGCACAACAACATATGGTTGACAGACATTATTCCTTGAATTTAAAACCACGGTCAGCGAGAACACTATATGTTTATGCACATGCAGATTTAGCACAAACATACTCCGTTGGTCTGCAGGAAATTTTATTTCTCCAGGTTGTGCTCCCAGGAAGAAAATGATTTTTTCCTGCCCTGTGGAGCAATTGTGGAAAATCTGCGCTCTTTGGTAGAGTCGAACTGGAAGCACTCTTTCATTTTTTAATTCTTACCTAAAGCTCGATAATAAGCTTCCATCTGCTTGAGGTTTTCTTGATCGGGTTGTTTTGCAGTAGCTGCGATCCACAGTCGACCACGATGAGTTGTGTACCAACTACGACCTTCAGCCCTGGAGGAAAGTCAAGAAACACGCAATCAGTTTGACTCACAGGAAAGTGTATGTGTCACAGAGGATACAGTGCCCCTCCGCCCCCTAGAAACTAGATCAGGTCGTGGGTGTGATCATCGGAAGACCACAATGAGTTGTGTACAAACTGCAGCCTTCAGTTCTGTGTAAAGAATGAAAAGCATGCAAAGTCATTTTGATAAAGCAAAATGTTATAGTAATCACAACTTTATGTAGAAAACTTTGTATAAGTCTAGGAGTATTGCTCCAGATACGATAACATAATCCCCCAGAAAACCGTTATCTATGAATGCTCCGTTTAGTATTGATACTTATTTATGAATGCTCAAACCCATTGAGTGCCATGAGTAATCGTTAAACCAAAGTAGAACATGTTATTATATGCGATGCCAGTTGAAGGGTTAATCTCACAAAGACTTTGAAATGTATTTCTTACCAGAGCCTTCCTGTTCACAGACAATCCTCCCGCATTGAAAAGCATGCACAGTCATTTTCACCACAGTTAACATAATACAAGTTTGGGAAGTCAAAGGACGGACAATGTACAGGTTTTTACAGTTAATCCAAGCACTGGCTTACGAGGTACATGAACTCATGAAAGTAATTATCTGTACATACCTTTTGATCCCACAAACCAACAATGATGCCCAAGGTTGATGCATGCTCAGACACTTTCCTGCAGTGATAATAAAAAATATATATGTGCGAGGCCCAAGAGCCAGATTTAGGGGGTGGGGGAGGGGGGGGCAGTGTTAACACTGTGGGGCGGCAAACTTCACACTGGCACCCCTTGAGATTTTGAAGCCAACACGCCACTGCCAATAACAAAACAAAAACAACAAAAATAACCAATAGAACAATATATAAAACAATAATAACCAATAAAACGTCATTTCACCTTCATCCGTCATTTCCAGTAGCTCTTTGTCTTGAATACGAAGTGTATTTCGAGATGATTCTTTTGCTTTTGGTTTTGTCGACTTTTGTTTTTTGCCAGACGCTGGCTGATCATCCTCGATATACTGTGTACAAATAAAAATACATTTATCATAACAAAATATTTAGATGAAAGCGACCCAGCCCAACTATTTTGGTAGCCTGTTTTGCTGAGATTATATAACATCCGTTTGGAAGACTCCAGATATAGACTAAATTTTGATCTGGGCATAAGAAAAAAAATCCATTACCACAGCTAGAAAGAGCATATTAAAATTAGTAAAATTACAAAGTTTGGTCGCGAAATGTTGTAAAATGAGGAAAATATAGCCCTACGAAAGTTGCAAATTTTGTATTAATTTCTATTACGCACGGGAAATACACCACTTTCGGCCCAAATGTGGTGCAAATTCCAGTGCGTAATACAAATTAATACAAAATTTACAAATTTCACAGGGCTATATATTTTCGCATTTTACAACATTTCACGGCCAAACTTTGCAATTTTACTAATTTTAACATGCTCTTTCTAGCTGTGGCGATGGATGTTGTTCCTCTTGCCTAGATCAAAATTTAGCCTATAGCTGGAATTGCCCATTCCATCCCGCAGCTACATACGTGACAACTAAGCTGGCCAGTCTAAGATCTTGCACATATAATTTTAATTTCTATCTGACACTAACCACGGGAGGCTCAGCAACATATCTTGGGTGGTTAGATCCATCATTGTGACCCAAAGTCGATTCTAGGAATTCCTCGGCAGACTTGTATATTTCTGAAAGATACAACAGTATTAGTGAAACACGTCAGGTTCAATTCCTGTAGTCTGTGTAAGAAAAAAGGATTTTCTTCCTGGGAGCACAACCGGGAGACAAAGATTTCCAGGAGACAAAAATTTCCCGAAGAAAACAGAGTATTTTTGCGCTAAAAATATGCATGTGCATAAACATATAGTGTTCTACAGCAGACTTTGGTCTTAACAAGCTTGCTACAAACATATTGCAAACACATCTTGTTGACAAGTTGTTGGAACAGCATTGTCACAACTTGTTAACAAGCTTGCTACAAACCTGTCGCGAAAAGTCTTGATGACAAGTTGTTGGAACAGCATTGTCACAACTTGTTAACAAGCTTGCTACAACCCTGTCGCAAACAATCTTGTTGACAAGTTGTTGGAACAGCATTGTCACAAATTGTTAACAAGCTTGCTAAAAGCCTGTTGCAAACACATCCTGTTGAAAAGTTGATGGAACAGCATTGTCACAACGTGTTAACAAGTTTGCTACAAGCCTGTCGCAAAAAATCTTGTTGACAAGTTGTTGGAACAGCATTGTTACAACTTGTTAACAAGCTTGCTACAAACCTGTGGCGAAAAGTCTTGATGACAAGTTGTTGGAACAGCATTGTCACAAATTGGTAACAAGCTTGCTACAACCTGTCGCAAAAAGTCTTGATAACATGTTGTTAGAACAGCATTGTCACAACTTGCTAACAAGCTTGCTATAAGGCTATTGTGAAAAATCTTGTTGACAAGTTGTTGGAACAGCATTGTCACAACTTGTTAACAAGCTTGCCACAAACCTGTCGCGAAAAATCTTGATGACAAGTTGTTGGAACAGCATTGTCACAACTTGCTAACAAGCTTGCTATAAGGCTATTGTGAAAAATCTTGTTGTCAAGTTGTTGGAACAGCATTGTCACAACTTGTTAACAAGCTTGCTATAAGGCTATTGTGAAAAATCTTGTTGACAAGTTGTTGGAACAGCATTGTCACAACTTGTTAACAAGTTTGCTGCAGACCTGTCGCGAAAAATCTTGATGACAAGTTGTTGGAGCAGCATTGTCACAAATTGGTAACAAGCTTGCTACAAGCCTGTCGCGAAAAGTCTTGATGACAAGTTGTTGGAACAGCATTGTCACAACTTGTTAACAAGCTTGCTACAAGCCTGTCGCGAAAAATCTTGTTGACAAGTTGTTGGAACAGCATTGTCACAACTTGTTAACAAGCTTGCTACAAACCTGTCGCAAAAAATCTTGTTGACAAGTTGTTGGAACAACATTGTCACAACATGTTAACAAGCTTGCTACAAACCTGTTGCAAAAAGTCTTGTTGACAAGTTGTTGAAACAGCATTGTCACAACTTGTTAACAAGCTTGCTGCAAACCTGTCGCGAAAAGTTTTGATGACAAGTTGTTGGAACAGCATTCTTAACAAGCTTGCTACAAACCTGTCGCGAAAAATCTTGTTGACAAGTTGTTGGAGCAGCATTGTCACAACTTGTAAACAAGCCTGAGACTCATACCATTGCTGGTTTGACTCAACTAAAGTCGACGCTCAGGTTTGTCTTAATATTAAATGCAACGCCGTATACACTACTATAGAATTTGTAAACAATCTTGCTTACCATTCATCTTTTCTGTTGCCTGCTCTTCAATCACCTTCCTTCCAGCAAAATCTAAAGTGACTTTCTTGTCTCGTCGAGAACCATGTTTTAACTGTTGCAGCTTGCTTTCTTTATCTTTCAAAATCTTACGTTCTTTCTTGCTCAGCCATTTTGAATCTGTCGCGAAATAGTCTGATTCGTCGTCTATTACCTTGGTACGACGCACACTAAATGCAGATAAATAAAATAGTAATTATCATTCCAGATTCGAGTCGGTGTTTACAGCATAGCTTAAAAAATAAATCACTAAATCAGAGATGCCGTACAAGGTTGTACGCTCGGTACTAAGTTGACGTACGTTTAATCGATGTTGGCATATGATTTTATATGATCTACCTTGTTCTATCATATTCCAGTAATCTGTCCTTTAGTTCAGTTGCCTTACGACTCTTCAATTCTTCCTAAGAAAGTCAAATACAGTAACAAGTTAAAAACCACAGCACTCTTGAAATTTTGAGGGTGGAGGCACTTTTCTATTTTTGCTTACATCTTCATTCGCCTTCACATTCCAACTATCCAGTAGCTTTTCTTTCATCTTTTGACTTCGTTTAGAATTCTTTGTGAGCAATTCTCGTTCTTCAGTGGTGCAAACTATCTCGCCACAAAAATAACATGGGCCTAAAAATTATCGGGATAATGCATAATATTACAGTTGTTTTCATGAAACGTTGACCACAAATGTTACAAACTTCGTTGCAAAGTTTGCAAGTTCGTTGCAAAGTTTGCAAGTTCATACTGTATTGGGATTAATCTTACAAAGACTTTTAAATGTATTTCTTACCAGAGCCTTCCTGTTCACAGACAATCCTTCCACATTGTAGACAATTATTAACCAGTTTATGTTTCTGCCCCAAACACTCACAAGGATGTCGTCCGGGTAGACGTACGCTTGTTCTGGCTTGTCCTTCATCGCTGTACAGTGAGACGAAATGTGATGATTTCTTCTTTATCGGGGATTGCTACACAAAACATGAAAGAAAAATTGCGGAAAGAGATTATGTTTAGAACTGACAGTATGAAATCAAGTGCCAGAATTATCCCATTGACAAGTAAAATAATAGAGTAGGGTGCATCAGGTGGCAATGGCACCTAATGGATTAACAGGGTGCATGGGCAGATTAATTAACAGGCATTGAGTGGCAGCACTCTCGGCCCGTGACAAGTAAAATTGTCTGGCATTAGACAGAGTAAAATAATCTGGCATTAGACAGAGTAAAATAATAAAGTAGGGTGCATCAGGTGGCATTGCCACTAAAAAGGTTAATAATATAAACTAATTTGGATAGTTCTAACATTTCTAGACTATTCTTCCTATACAGAGACAGATTTTCATATTTTTGTTCGGGGTGTGTGGATAAATATCTGGGGGGGGGGGGTGCTGCTGCTTGCTTTGGCCAGGGCCTTGTGGCAACACCCAGAAAGGCCAAGAAAAAAGTTTAACAAAATTTGTTTTCTAGGCCTGCATGGCAAGATCTGAGACCATAATATTGGTAATTTTACAAATTTAGTTGTATGAATAATCAAATATGAAACTATCGAATCAAAATATATATAATTTGCGGGGGTGGAAAAACTTTTGGGAGCATTTTCTGGGGGGCGCACCCCCCGCACCCCCAGAAAATCTGTGCCAGTTCCTAGAGGTTCAGTAGTAGTAGTAGAACTGTATTTATCCACGCTGACCCCGTCAACCGTAGCTGATTTCCACAGGGGGCGTGTGATGGCCACACTAACACTATTTACTGATCCAGTATTACTTCAGGAGGAAAACCTAACCTAAAATAACTTTTATTTTTTTTTGCCATTTCCATATACTATATAAAGTACTTACTTCTCCTTTTACGTTTACTGTCTGTTTCTTTATTTCACCATCAGATGCTGATTTTTGGGGACCAACTGCAGACTATGAACATAAGGCATAGCAACCAAGTCAATTTGTTGACAAAACACTAATCATTACCATTGCCTAATACATACCCTCTCTTTCTGTTTTTCATTCTTTTGTGGTTTTGGCTTTTTCAAAATCTGCCAATTGAGACAAATTTCTTCCACAAATTGTTTCACCTTCCCATCATCCGGGTCCAACAACTGAAACAAGTATTCTCTCACGTCCGCTTCACTTTCAATTGAAAACAAATAGCTGCGGAGAGAATGGAAAGTTGATGAGTTTCTACAGCCAATCACAAGGAGACACACTAGAGGGTGGGGCTAGGGTGAATGGGTGACGGGGTCGGGCATTTTGCACACAACAGGTGAGCGATGTCAACGTTTATGAATAAATAATTTAATGTCGATTCAAAGTGTGAAACCTCGAGTGAAACCATAGCAGCCCAAAAATGTGTGGTAAAAATTTTTACCCTCGCCCTGATTGGATTTCTTCATTTTCGCCCGCCAAAGATTTACGCCAGGAAAATTACAACTTTAGAAAACCTGCCAAAAGCACAAAATTTCTTAGGCCGCGTTTACACTATGACGCTACGGCTAACAGTCCGTTAAAAATTTACTACTTTTCTAGTGTTGAGACTAGGAATGTTCGGTATGAGAAATTTCCGGTATCGGTATACCGAAAAAATTATACCGATATTATCGGTATACCAGTTTTCCTTTGATAATTATAAAGGAAAATTCTTTAATGGAAGTTTGAAGGAAATTTTGAGTAATTCTAAAAGGGAAAACGATAATTTTGAAGCTGTTTCAAACATGTTTCAAACGACATGCACATACTCAGTGTAAAATCTCACCTGAAGTGGAAATTCTAAATCATTGCAGTAGAAAGTTCTTTGAATTGCCATTCAGTAGTAAAATTAAGGTTATGGTTTCGGTATACCGAACAGTCCTAGTTGAGACTACTATATTGTGTTTACACTATAACGGAGTGGTTTGCAAAAGCGGGCTAACTACCGACCACTACATTTGCCACTCTGAATACAAATCAATTTTGTTAAAAATTCTTAGTATAATGTGTTTACACTATAACGGATTGGTTTGCTGTAGCGTAATAACTACGGACCAATACGTTTGGCACTCTGGATGCAAATCACTACGCTACGGTAGTGGCCGTAGCGTCACAGTGTAAACACGGCCTACACACAGTCCGCCAGCCCGCAAATGTACCACCTTTTAATTTTTTATGCCAAAAACTCCTTTGTGCCGCGCCAAATGGCTATGCTTTCCGCCAAAGATCTTGAGTTGATGGATATCGGAATCCAATCTGGACCCTTGCACAAGTCTACTTTGTTAATGCCATGACAATAATAATAAACAAAGTAGACTCGATGCACGCCCGAGCACCATGCGTGAGGGTAAAAATTTTCACCACACATTTTTGGGCTGCTATGGTGAAACTGAAACCAAATATTGGCCAATACTCCAATCACCATCAAACTTTCTGAAGTAAAAGCGGTTTTTGCAAGACACCTCATTCCCAACATGATTCAAAAGTGTTACCACGTTATAAATCATTACTTTATGCCTTAGTTTTTAAAACTACTTACTTAGAAAACTCCTGTCCGACGTCAGTTCCGAGCAATTTTGATATCTCATTTCGACACCACAGCTTGAAATTGTCCACCATATTTGTTTGGCGGGAAGCCCACGCGCGATTTCTTCCCGCGTGGGGTTTGGACAAAATTTCTGTGCCAGAGACTGGGGCCAAAATGGACCTTTTCACTGCCACGACGCCATATTGAATATCGCAATGCATTTTGGCCTACCCTAGGGTAATCTTTGAGAAAGTGCATTTCCAAGACAAGAAGTTTATTAAAAAATCTGGAACATTGGGCAGAATTGTGCAAAAATTTTAACCCTAACCCAGAGAATAATTGGATCTACTCGATTCGATGGCTCTGGGTACAAGATTGTCTAAAAGCTCGATATCACCATCCCCCCCCCCCCCCAGGAAGTAATTATGCATGATATTACACACAAACAAGCGTTAACTAATTTTGCCTTTCGCTGTTCTTTTATTCAATTCTATCATGTCAAATAATGAATTTGAGAACAGGGCAACAACATGAATATAACATAATTCAATACAATAAGTAATATAATATAAAAACAAATTTGCCAACACATAGAGCTGGCAGACTGCTACCAGACAAAAATACCAGCTTTTTGCCTCTATATTACATTTCTACAATACGACTATTTGAATGATGCGTAGAAAATTGAAGGCTCAGCGAGCATATTAATGGTGGCGTACCTTTCGACAGATTTGTCAATGCACAATTAATAGAATAATATAGAGAGATAACATGATAGAAATGGGGGCTTACTAATCTAAGAAGGGGGAGGGGGCTAAACAGGATTAAGAAAAAAATCTTATTGCTGGTTTTACACCATCAAAGTTTATGCGATCACAGTAGGAATTTTTCATCGGCAAATTCTTGAAAGATTTGTAAGAAATGTTTGAGGGAATTGACTCGGTGTTTAATACTGAGTCAGTCCCATCAAATATTTCTTACAAATCCTTCAAAACTTATCGTTCCGTGTTTCGCGCACCAATATAGGTTAGGGGTTAGGCACTAGGGGTTAGGTTTAAGGTTAGGGTGTGTATATATGTGTATGGAGGAATCCAGTTAACTTTTCAGTACACTATAATATCCATTACATAACGTTTACTATATTGGAGCGCGAAGCATGGAACGATTACCCAAAATTCCTACTGTGATCACAGAAACTTTGCGAGTGTAAAACCAGCAATAAGTTTTTCTTAACCAGCATTTAGATACATTTAGAGCTAAAGAGGATTTGTGCACCTTCGTTTTGAAACTCTTTAAGAATTACGATTCATGTACGAGCCTTCCTTACTGTGTTTAGTCCAATTAGCCCATCTCACGCCGCCATTTTTGGGTGGCTTTTGGGTGGCCACATAACAGCGAGTTTTTATTTAACAGCGCCATTTTTGGGTGGCCACATAACAGCGAGTTTTTATAATTTTTTGGACGAATGATGGCAAATTTGCTTTGTAAATGGTTAGTTTATTTTGAAGAACTGCTTCTCACATTGTTTTAATTGTCTGCATTGTTGGTTAACGAGAATTAGATGCCACCCAAAAATGGTGAGCATTCGTCATCGTGAGAAAGGCTAATTAACTATCGTCGTACTGCAACAATAGGGGGATTCAAGGTTTCTGACGCCATAACGACCCATAGTGTAAACACAATGGAATTCCCTACAGGTAAATTTGCAGGGGTGCAAATATAATGGTGAAAACAATAGATTCAAGATGGCGTCGGAACCTTGAATCCCCTTATTCAATGCACTGTTTCTTGCAGTTATATTGGCATTGCGAAATTGTCTATGTATTGTACCTAATAATTAACGCGGTAACGCACTGAAGTGTATGCCTTTGAAAAGCACCCAAGTTCGCATTTCTATTTACACAGTTCTAGTCACTGAACAGGTCTCTAAAGCCTTTCTCTAGCAGCAAGTAATGAACACGAGCGATGATATTCTCTTTTAAAAAGAGCGGGATAATACTATGATACGTCTATGATAAAACATTTGTAAAACTAAATATTTACAAACTCACTGAACTCTAGATAAGACTGGATTGAACAACTGTGATCACTGATCCGAAAATAGAGCATCCACACTACGCATAAATGAAGCCAACGTCGGCCATATTAATGTGACCAGCACGAATCTACTGTGGTATTGCTTCCAATTTCTAGTGTCTTTTCTTTTCTGATGGATGTGAATGAGTAAATAAACTATGAATGATTTGAGTATATGTACCCTAACCTGAAAACTCCTAACTCATCCACTCTTTCACATACATCAGGAGAAGAAAATCTCACCTAACATCGCACCAAAAATTGCAAATGTGAATGAGCCTTCAGGGGAGTTTCTAACAGTTTCTGGCTCATTTAATTCAAAAGGGTTCGCTATCCAGCTCCAGTTTCGGATCAGTGACTGGCAAAAAATCGAAAGTCATCCATTTTCCGCTGCGTTGAGCAATCCAATCTAATTTTGAGGTCAGTGACAAAAGCTGCATAAAACACAGCTAGTAATTCCGTGACTATTGCTAACGCCACCTATCGTTGTGATTCGCGTCCAGTCTTACGCGTTTTGGGTCTCCTCCGTCCAGTCCATCTTTCTCGCGCGGTCGGCGACTGTTGTAAGATGAGGTCGGAGATAGCGGGGACCGGGAACCCGGTGATATGGGATCATTCTCCGAGGGCGGTTCAGACTTCACCACCACAGCCATATTAGAGCCCGGGATGCGACGGTTCGCCATGCCACCCCCACCTAATGAATTCCCCCTGAAAAATGACAGATTAGGTTTTAGTTTTTTAGATTCGAAAGCAATCTTGAAAATCGGAGGTGGGTTGGGCATATAAATACCCCCCCCCCCTCTCCTCGGGGGTGGAAAAAATCAGGAGTTTTGGGAAGTACGTGCCCTAAATAAGGAGATAAATGCTCATGTGTATAACAGATTTGGGAATATATGAGCATGCTCATGAGCATACTGGATTTTGGTATATTTATGAGTAGACAAGATGCTTCCTAAAGCCCTGGGCAAACTAGGAAACATTGTTGCGGAAACATCGTTTCCTACCACTGTTTCGCCATGTTTCCCAGAGTGGGCAAACACTGGGAAACATTAGTGAGAAACATAGGGAAACATCAAATGTTTCTGAAGTTGGTAGGAAACATTTTTGCTTCCCGGGAAGCAAATTTTGTTTCCGCAACAATGTTTCCACGGGTGGGCAAACATGGAAACATTTAAGGAAACATCGAGAATCACAAATGTTTCCGCAACAATGTTTCCTAGTTTGCCCAGGGCTTAAGTAGTGAAATTTTCACACAAGATTTTATCCTTACCCTAGCATGCTTTGCATGGCCATTTGTTGAGCAAAAAGATGTTGGTTATGTTGCAAGGTTAAATATTGTGCCGGGGCTACACGAGAATTGCTTTCCCCCGGTTCCACTGAAAATTGATCGTAGGACGAGTGAAACGGAGGACCAGAGTGCGACATCGGTGTATTGATAGGCATGACGGGGGTGCTCAATGGATTGGAACCAGAATACGATGGGGTGCTGAGGGATATAACGGGTGTTATGATTGTATCGCTGTTTGAACCATGGACGCCGCCCGATCTCACGTTTTGAGACTAGAATGAAAACATAAGACAAAAAAAACATTAGCCTCTCGACGAAGGACCTCGTCATGTCAGAGCCAGGGACGCCGGAACTGGGGGGGGGCAGGAGGGGCAGCCGCCCCCGTTGCCCTTTACCAGGAGGGGCAACGGGGCAAAGGTGCCCTTTCTATTTAAAGGATTGCCTTGGCGAAATAGCGAATTGTCAGAAATGTTAGTGCAATTCTTTTACGAATTTGCTTCAGAAAACGCAAGAAATGCAGTCATCGAGCTTCAAGAATAGCGCAATCGCCTGGCGGAGAACCCCCTCACACCCCTATCATCCAATAAATAGAAAATATGATTAGGCGAAGTTCAACTCCCGATGTTTTGCAAACATCTCTTAGTATATATCAATTCAAAAGTGCCCTTTCACGAAAATCTGCCCCCCTTGCCTTCACATCGTCCCGGCGTCCCTGGTCAGAGTCATTACTGTCATTTTTTGTACAGTTTTTTTTCTGAACAAGCTTCGCATAGTTGCAGTATACTTTCAGTTCTTGTCAAAAAGGATATCTGCTATTAAGAAAGCATCAATAGGATAAACGCAGATTAGAATAAGCAGAGAAGTTCCCAATAAACATTTCCCCTTCATGGCATTGGTAGTTGTAACTAGTTCGCGGTTTTTACACAATGGTTAAACTTACAAATCTGGCTAGTCCGCTTTCTGGCAGTTAAAGGGTCTTGTAGATAGAAAAATGATCGAGAGTGGAAATTTATGCATATTTATTAAACCTAACCAGGAACAGCTGCGAAAAATGCAAATAGCAAGTAATGAATACAAGCGATGATTGAAGCCTTTCCACACGCCGCAATGGACCATTTGCATTATAGACATCTAAACAAAAATTTCATCACAGCTTGAAAGAGCATCACAAAATTAGTAATATTCCAAAGTTTCGTTACGAAATGTTGTAAAATGCGGATAATATAGCCATGCGAAGTTTGCCGTTTTTCAGTCATTTTGTATTACGCACGGGAAATT
>CACRXK020014331.1:0-13191 GCA_902702795.2 Paramuricea clavata
ATCAAAATGTACATTTCGTAATACAAATCCCCATTGCACTGACTGGCTTTACTGGCTGCGAGCTTGAGAGATCTCGCGCGTGCGCACTGAAACTGGTTACGCATTGTACACGCGAGTTGCCCTTCTATTCATTTCTTATTCTATGACACAGACTGCCAATTCAGGGTCTGAAATTTGCAGTATCCCGATATTCACAGGATACTAAAATTTGGTTTTGGATACCAGACTGTGAATGACTATCCCAACTGGATACTAAGAAAATTTCAAACATTAGGAAAATGTTAAGCACCTCTGATAGTCTCCCGATATAATGTGCATTTTCTCATATAATGTGCATTTTTGTGGATTAATGAATTGTCTAGTTGTTGACAACCTGACTGAACATTGAATCTCCTGTTGTTACTGTAATTTGTAACAGCGAGAGTTAATGGATGGGACAGGGTAGAATACTTATGGTAACCAGTATCCAGAAGTGGGATACTGCATTCTCAGGGGGGATACTAAACTTTGAATCCTGGTATCCCAGTTGGATACTCAGAAAATATTTAAATTTCAGACCCTGATTGTAAATTACTTATTTTCAAGCTTTTTAACAACATTATTTTGTGGTGAACATTTTTCAGGAATTCAAATGATCAGGTCCTAGGTAATATTAAAGGAATACCAAATGGTTTTCCGTGCAGGATTGCGTGATCCATGCACGAGAGATGTTGCGAGACTTTCGGAAAGCGTGAAAATACACGAGCCGTAGGCGAGGGTATTTTTATGCTTTCCGAAAGTCGAGCAACATCCCAAGTGCATGGATCATGCTATCCTGCACGGGAAAACCATTTGGTAATTGTTTTATAAAATTACTACAGTGAAACGACAGTTAACTTGATTAAAATTACTGATGAAATGTGCAGTTCTCACAACAATCGTGAATTAAGTCAATTAACCAATCGGAGAATCGCTACTCTCCACGCTATTGAAAACAACAACATATGTGAACAGAATTTGATCGCCAATTCGCGAAAATATACAGCGAAAATACAGAGACTTTTTCCATAAAATTTACGAGATTTGAAATGGAAAACCCGCTAAACAGAGAGCCAAAGTAGTTTTGTAGATTGTCCACCTGATTACTTGAAGATTACGAAGTGTTTGAACTTTGAAGCGACTAGTGAGAGATGTTGTACTTGCCATGGTCTGATGAATTTCAACGCTACGCGTTGCTACTTGCTGAACAGCAATGTATCGATCAGAAATTTATTCATACAACTAAACCAACGTCTCAATAATTGCAAACTTACTTCAAAGTCGAAAGGTATCGTACAATGAAACTTTACAATGCGAGTATATTTGTAAAATTATGTGCAAGAATTTCTGTTCAGAATTTCCCGTGCAGGATTGTCTGATCCTGCACGGCAGTTGACCAATCAAATTGCGTGTTTCACTGTAGTTATTATATAAAACACAATTCTTCATAGATCTGCGTAATGGAGGACAAGCTGGGGCCCTTAGGCATATTTGGTGTGCGGGACCTTGTTGACTGTTGTCAATGTTTGACTGAGATATTATATTTATATTCAATATTCATAAAAAGTTCTGGAAAATTCAGTGCCCATAACAAAAACAATAACAGTCTCCAACACATGTAACAACTAATAAGAATAACTTTTGTTTTATTTGAGATGGAATAAAAAAAATCAGCTACCATATTTGTTGATGGAATAACCTGCATGTTTTACATTTTCTAATTTTCTGGGTGATAAGCCGTGGCTGATGGGGGCCCCTGAATGTCTGTTAGTTTTTTAACTAACCCTACCTAATGAGCGTTACACCACTGGTTACAAGTGTTGTTTAATTGGTATGTTGGCAAATTAATGAACTTTATGCAAAATCAGAATCAAAGTATTTCAGATGCCAATACTGAGAAATTTTAGGGTTTAAAATTATTATTTCTCAGTCACAACAAGAATTGCCTAGCTGCGGCAAATATACGATTGTCCATTGCTTGTAACTGGGTTTTTTCCATGTTATCTGTATACAAAGAGAATACTTCTTAGCACATTATTATTAAAAAATCACTATGGCAATATGCCATACTCGGCAGTCTTTTATAGGATCAAACAACGATATGAGAGTGCATGAGAACAAACAATTCCCATTATAAACTAATTTTTTTAACTTGGCAAAAAAAGTACATTCCTGGAAACAGGATACTAAAATGAGTAAAATTGCAAAGTTTGGTTGCGAAATGTAGTAAAATGCGGAAAATATAGCCTTGCAAATGTGTGCGGAAATTGCACCACATTTGTGCCGAAAATGGGCCATTCCATTTAATATCCGTACCCCCCCCCTGTCGAGGATCCCTGGAATTCTTCAGGGGTAAAGGGTTTTGAGCTTGGAATTCTTCAGGGGTAAAGTGTTTTGAGCTTGGAATTCTTCAGGGGTAAAGTGTTTTGAGGTTGGAATTCTTCAGGGGTAAAGGGTTTTGAGCTTGGAATTCTTCAGGGGTAAGGAGGTTTGATTTGAAATTTTTCAGAGCTTGGAATTCTTCAGGGGTAAAGGCTTTTCTGCTTGGAATTCTTCAGGGGTAAAAGGTTTTGAGCTTGGAATTTTTCAGGAGTAAAGGGTTTTGAGTTTGGAATTCTTCAGGGGTAAAGGGTTTTGAGCTTGGAATTCTTCAGGGGTAAAAGGTTTTGAGCTTGGAATTCTTCAGGGGTAAAGGGTTTTGAGCTTGGAATTTTGGAATTCTTCAGGGCTAAAAGGTTTTGAGCTTGGAATTCTTCAGGGGTAAAGGGTTTTGAGCTTGAAATTCTTCAGGGGTAAAAGGTTTTGAGCTTGGAATTCTTCAGGGGTATAACCATAAAAAACATGTATCCTCGACAGGGGGTGCACGGATATTAAATGGAATAGCCCAATACAAAAGTATACAAAATTTGCAAACTTTGCAAGGCTATATTTTCCGCATTTTACAACATTTCGCAACCAAACTTTGCAATTTGACTTATTTTAGTATGCTCTTTCTAGCTGTGGTAATTTATTTGCATCTCCTTGCCTAGTTTTAAAATTAGTCTATAATGGAATTGTATATTGGCAGCTAGGACAGCTTGTCACGCCTTTGGCTAGTTGTTCTGAGATGCTTTCTCAAACAATAGCAGTAGTGTATTTAGGTTAAAACTTACTGTAATTCGAGTTAAAACAAACCGTTATTTTGTTAATATCTAGAGCTTCAAATGTCTCCTGTAACAATACGACTCATTCTAGTTTGATCTTGAGTCTGGGCACCCATTTGAAATAAAAATTTTAGCTAGCTTAGAAGAATCAGGGCGCTTCCAATATTTATACACGGCCAGACTAGTATTAAGAATGGTCAAATTGTTGAATGGAACACAAAACGTTTGGGCTTTGGACCCAATCTGACCGGAAAATTTAGATACGAACATTAGATTGATTCCATATTCGCCAGATATTTGAGAAACAGACTTGATCTTTCCATTGATACAGAGACAAAAATTTACTGGGCACATTACATGGAAAGCGCTCTCAGTTACACGTCATTTAATCTCTATATTTTAAGCTCAATTTCTCTCCATCTCCACTAAAACGTTGGTTTGGCGAGTTATTTTCAGAGCTAAATACAAATCAAAGCACTAAAGAACTTCTTACCATATAAACTTTGTCAGCAAAGCGTCAAATGTCTGAACATTGTGGTTATTGGTGGCGACTGTTTTCGTCGTTGGACCGTTCGGCAAACTTTCTCTTCGCGTTTTCGTTACCACTCGTTTATTTCGTACTTTGTCCAGATTCTTGTGCATAGATATTGTAAAAAAATATGTTAAAACCGTTCCCAAAACGTCGGATTGCAATAGATTGAAATGACTACAATTGCCCAACAGCCCAAGGCACTAACAACAATTCAGAGCACCACAAAGCACACGCAAAGCATCACCACATTCCGAGCATGTTGGGGACCTTCCCGCAATGCAATGCGACTCATTGCGCATTTTATTCAGAGTTTGGTAAAATATTGTGCTTTTGGTCAAATGTGGTTGATTTTCGCCAAATTTTAGTAACAAAACGTTCCACAGAGCATTGATTCGCTGGGGCTATGGAATTAGTCACCTCTGTATATGGGGAAACTAGCCTCCTCCGCAGGCATGTCTTAATCGTCGAAAGTAGAGGTGGAATTACTCAGAGTATATAATTTAGTTATTCAAATGACTGATGTTTTTCTGATTGTGTTAAAAGTACCGCGAGATGCCTGCGGAGGAGGCTAATATGGAACATTCCCGCAATGCAATGCAAATTATTTTTATTCATGCACAACCATACGAAAGTATGTGACATAGATATATAAGATATCTATGGTATGTGACCACTGGAGATTTGTTAAAATATTGTGCTTTTGGTCAAATAGGCCTTTCCGGTAATTACGTCACAACTACACTGTTTTCAACTTAGGACCACCTTTAAAATGGAATATCCTTTCAAGTTTGTTCCTTCCTGAACACATAAATAAGCTTAAACACGTAAACGAAGCTGAGGGCCCCTCTTAGCCCCTCAGCCGTTCTCGTGGTTAAGCTTATTTCCACATTTATTGGTCAAAATCTAAAATTCTTTTTTATGCATGTGTTGAAGAAGGATGTTCTGCTCCTCTGACCATAGCCCGTGAGAAACAAACATAAAATAATAAAATCCATTCCATTTAAGGCGGTCCTAAGTTGAGGGCCCCCTATACTTTTTGCGTGAAGCGTGAAGGCTTATTTTACTTAGCCGTGAAACGTTATCGGACCCCCTATAATTTTTGCGTGAAGCGTGAAGGGCTTATTTTACTTAGCCGTGAAACGTGATCGATGATTTTCTTAATCCGTGACTCGTGAAAAGGCAAAATATTTTTACGTGAAAGCATATTATGAAGAGGTATAGGGGGCCCTCTAAGTTGAAAACAGTGTTCGTGATGTAATTACCGGAAAGGTCTAGTTGGTCACTTTTCGCCAAATTTTAGTAACAAAACGTTCCACAGACTACTGAGTCGCTGGGGCTATAAAAATAGGCACATTTAGGGCCTGTTTATATGGAGGCGTGTTACCCGGCAAGGCGAGTTACTCGGCAATGGCGAGATCCCGGCTATTATAGAAACTTATAGTAGTCCCGGGTGACTGTTTACATGATGCAGTAGCCTGCGTGGCAGGCGGTATTTCTACAGGCAGCGAAAATTAGGGAGTCAAAGGAAATACCGTCTGCCGCAAAACTAGGGGTTTTTGAATTACCCGTCCGCTGGTGAACGGAAAAAACGGATTGGTTAGTATTTTTATGTAGTTGTCAATCAACGGCTAAATTCGGTTAAATGTTAATCATTAACCAAATGTTTTGACGTTTTGAAACTCTGCGTTTTGAAATTAGTTCACGTCAAGTCAGACCAGAAATGGAATACCATAATAAAAGAAGCAAATATAAAGATACAAGCTGAAAAATAACACTCTAAGTAGTGTTTTTGATAGCGATTCGAACAAGAATATTTAACAAAGAAGATACGTCCGAAGGGGGCCGAAGTTATGATCGGCGAAAGGTATGGGCTACATGTAGTCTATATTTTCGTTGAGACAATTACATGCGTATTAATTACTCGCTGGGGCACTCTGTGCCCTGGCGAGTATAGGTTTCGGCACGCGTGGTGGATGTCAGATGTCAGATTTCCGATCGTCGTTGATAGCCACAAAATAGAATATTAATGAGTTGCCTAATTTTTCCCCTAATAGACAACTTGCATGTTAGACAATTTTTTTATCTAGCCGATCTAGGCACAAAAAAAGTAAATTACCGTTAAGAACTTATTAAAATTAGTAAACTTGCAAAATTTGGTTGCGAAATGTTGTAAAGCTTGGAAAATATAGCTTTGCAAAGTTTGCATATTTTCAGTATATTTGTATTACGTGCGGAAATTGTTACCATTTTTGAGCCGAAAATGGTAACAATTTCCGCTCGTAATACAAATATACTTGAAAATTTGCAAACTTTGCAAGGCTATATTTTCTAAGCTTTACAACATTTCGCAACCAAATTTTGCACTTTTACTAATTTCAGTATGTTCTTTTTAGCTGTGGTGTTTGATTCCCTTTTCTCTGCTTAGATTAAAATTTAGTCTAACATGCAAGTTGTCCATTATCCATAAGGCTTCTGCCAATTTTACCCAAATTATCCATAAATAACCCTGCATTTTGAGGAAAATTCGGGAAAATTGAACAATTTTACAAGGAATTTCGCATGGAAACAGCAACCTTCGCATTCTCGTACCCAGAGGTACGAGAATGCAACCTTCGCAATTCGCAAGTATAAAGTTTATAAAGTTTTATAGAGAACCGAAGCAACACTGTTCGATTCAGCGTAAGAAATTGTACTTACGGATGTCAAGTGTATTACAAAACACTAGTATTCTAGCGATTTATGGCCTTTGAAAATCAAGCGACATTGTATTTGTTGATAAATCGTTCGCAGTACGTATACTATTGTTGGGAAATCACTCGCGCTACAAACGTTCTTCAGGTTCTTGTATTTGTAATGCCTATTAAATGGCGCAATAAGGATAAAAATACCACCGTTCGATTCAGCGTAAGAAGTTGTACTCACGGATGTCAAATGTATTACAAAACAGCAGTATTCTCTAGCGATTTATGGCCTTTGAAAATCAAGCGAAATTGGTCAAATTCAGGGATGGCAAATCTTCTTATATTATTTCTTCTTATATCTTCTTATATTATTATAAAAAGATTTTAATTTTGACCAAAATTCTTCTTATATCTTCTTATATTATTTTAAGACTATAGCTTCGTGTAAATTATAAAAAGGATTTGAAATTGTAAAATCAACAAATTTACCTATTATTCATAATTCATAATATAAATATTCAATGTACGTAGTAGGTTATATAACTTATTATAGTATTTACCCACCAGCCAAGGAAATGTATTTAATGTTTTAATTTTGATTTCAATCCCCGACTTGGTAGTCTTGTTTCACATATTTTAATAAATAATACAATATTAAAGTATATATCTGCCATATTTCCGCCATCTTGGAAAAATGAAAGAGCCTGGTAATTAGTAATTATCTTCTTATATTCCCTTAAATCTTCTTATAATAAATATAAGAATTAAGAAGATTTTTTTTTTGAAAAAATCTTCTTATATCCATCCCTGGTCAAATTGTATTGTTTACGTAATTGTTGACAAATAGCTCGCAGTACGTTTCATAGTGTTTTGTAATGCCTATTAAATGGCGCCATAAGGATATATCCACCGTTCCATATTCAGCGTTAGAAATTGTACTAATTTAATACGGATGTCAAATGTATTACTAAACAACCGTATTCTAGCGGATTTATGGCCTTTGTCTTTGAAAATCAAGCGAAATTGTGTTCTTGATAAATCGCTCAAAATTATTAATTAAAAATACAGTACGTTTTATCCTTGATAACTTTGGTATCATTGGTTTTCTCTTTTTCGGCCGTATACCAGTGGATTCGTCTCTCTCCAGTCTTCATTTTGTAGTATTTTGAGCTCAAAAAAATTTTATTTTGAACGTTTTAAAGCGCAATTTAATCCTAGGCCTAGCCTGTGGCCTAGCGTACGGACCAACTGGCGGCTGACAGTTCTTGAAGAAGGATTGCAACGTACTAGATATAACTCAACCTTGCAAGCCATGGTCTTTCAGCCTGCGCTGCGAGGTTGAATATAACTTTACTTGTAGTGTAGGGTATTGTGTAGGGTAGGGCCTACCGCATTTGAGTAGTGTGTTAAGCCTTTCGCGCTCGTTTTCGACTTTTCCGCATTGTATTGGTGGTATTATTATTATTATTGATCTTTAAACACGGTAACCTTTCACATAGGTGATTTTCAAAGGGCCGTGCGGAAAATAAATGCATTATAAAAGAAGGAACTAATAAACTAAATTATACTTATTTACAAAATATACTTATTTACTTATTTACAAGATGTAATTATTTAATAGATGATGGACAGATTTTAAACTTGTTGATTCTCTTAGGGTTTTAACAAGTTTACTGGGATGTTGTTCCAATACGCTGCTCCTCTGTACGAAAAGCAATTTTTCAAGAAATTCGTTTTTGGTTTAGGTTGAGACAGCTTTAAATTACTACAACGCAGTGACGTAGCCATTGTTTTCACAAGTGTGAAATAGTTGTGTTACGTATTCTGGAAGCATGCCATTAATCGCTTTAAATGCCATAAGGAGATCTCGCTTTTTCAAAATTAAGTCAAGAGGTTTCCAGCTAAGTTTTTGAAAAATGTCCGAAGATCTTATAGTATAGTCCGAATTTGTTATTATTCTTGCTGCTCGTTTCTGAAGCTTATATATAATTTGTCTAAGTGTGTTTGGTTGTTATTTTGCCAAACAGTTGAACAGTAGTTAAAATGAGGCGCGACTAATGCGTTATACATAATTTTGAGCGTATCTACTATCTAGGCCAACAAAATCTTTGGCTTTTCTTAAAAGATTAATATTTTTTGATATCTTGTTGCATTGTTCTTCATTTTGCCTATTCCAGCTAAGTCTATCGTCTATAACTATACCCAAAGCTTCCTTTTTATAAACTCGTTCAATTTGATGTCCGTTTATACTGTTTTTTTGGCACGTGATCTAAGTTTTTTAATCGTTGCCGAGATCCAATAATCATATATTTGGTTTTTTCGTTGTTTAATGTTAGTTTATTCGCTGATAACCATTTTTGAGCATTTACTAGGTCTTTGTTAAGTTTGTATTCAATATCTATGGATAAATGCCCTTGACGTGATAAAATTGTGTCATCAGCAAATAAATTAGAGTGTGTTGTTTCTAGGCAGTTAGGGAGGTCGTTTATGTAAATGAGAAATAATAGAGGTCCAAGATTTGAACCCTGAGGTACTCCACAACGAATTGTTTCAATATCAGATTTACAGTTATTTAGCATGCAAATTTGCTTTCTTTGATCTAAATACGATTGGAACCATTTGAGCGTGTGGTCGCGTATCCCATGAGCTTGTAGTTTTGACAATAGAATCTGGTGATCAATCGTATCAAATGCTTTTTTCAGGTCTAAGAAAATAACCCCATTTATTTGACCCTGGTCCATTGATTTCAACCACATTTCAGTAGATTGTAGTAACGAGGTTTCGGTTGAGTGATTGCGACGGAAACCTGATTGATTTTTTACAATTATGTTGTTGTTATCCAGGAAGGTATTTAGTTGTCTACAGACTAATTTCTCAAATATTTTGGCGATATTCGAAATGACTGATATCGGTCTATAGTTTTCACATAAGGTTTTGTTTTCTGACTTATATATTGGAGTCACTTTGGCAAATTTCCAATCATCTGGAAATATTCCTGTCCTAAGAGATAGGTTAAACACTTCTAGAAGTGATTCAGTTATTGTATCGCCTGCCTGTTTTATTAGCTTAGTTGAGATCGTATCTAGACCTGTAGATTTTGGCATTTGCACATTTTGTATTTCTCTTTTCAGCTCATAGCTTGATATGCTATGACTTGGTCTATATATGACAAAGGATCAGGACTACAGCCATTGTCAGCAATGTTATTTGCTAATTTGGGACCTATAGAAGTGAAGAATTTATTAAACTCGTCGACTATATCTTTATCTTGTGTTAAGGCCGGCGCACACTAGAGCTATGTGCTTAGCAAAATGTCATTCGTGACTGTTGGCGTAAGGAGATAGCTCTCGTGTGCGGGCGATTTACGAACGACTTTTGTCATTCGTGCCACTTACGCCAAATATCTAACATGTTTGATAATTTCTGCCTCGCGCGCCAAAATCTTTCCGTGTGCGGCGAACGAAAGCTATCTGCTTACGGATTGTCGTAACAGCGCATGCGTAGTATACGAAAGTAAACATCCAAGATGGCGGCGCAAAATGAATTACTGGCCGAGGCAATTTTAGAGGACAAACTTACTGACTATTTCTTTCACCGCACATTCCCTTTTGTCCCTATTTCTAAAATCTGCAGAACTCACATCGTATAAACATTTATATTCAGGCCAAAATTCGACAAGTTTGTCCTCTAAAATTGCCTCGGCCAGCAATTCATTTTGCGCCGCCATCTTGGATATTTACTTTCGTATACTACGCATGCGCTGTTACGACAATCCGTAAGCAGATAGCTTTCGTTCGCCGCACACGGAAAGATTTTGGCACGCGAGGCAGAAATTATCAAACATGTTAGATATTTGGCGTAAGTGGCACGAATGACAAAAGTCGTTCGTAAATCGCCCGCACACGAGAGCTATCTCCTTACGCCAACAGTCACGAATGACATTTTGCTAAGCACATAGCTCTAGTGTGCGCCGGCCTTTACATTTTTTCCATGGTCTACGCTAAGTTCATTAACAATTGTGGTTTTGGATTTCCTGTTAAGCAGATTATTTAATGTATTCCAACCTTCTTTACTATTTTTACTGTTTTGTAGTTTAGTGTTGTAAAATTGAACCTTAGTTGCTTTGATTCTTTTGTTAAGTTCATTTCTACAACGTTTATAAGCTTCGTGGTAATTAGAAGAGTTAAATTTGACTGCTTTTTGTTTCAAGTAGAATTTATGATGCGCAAGGTTTTTTATTTCGTTTGTTATCCAAGGACAGTGCTCACTTTTGACTTTCCGAATTCGAAGTGGAGCATGCATATTTGCAATATCAAGAAAAATAGTTTTCCATATATACCTCCCACGCATGATTTGGGTCGGCATAATTATTGTAGAGGTTGTAGTGTCTTTGAAATGCCATTTTTAAGTCGTATTGAAATGCAGATGAATTAAAGTATTTAAACTGCCTTGTTTCTACAATTTTTGGTTCAGCCCTTGGTATTCCTACTTTGCGGCAAATGTACACTAAACTGTGATCACTCAGTCCTAAATGTATCACTCCAGAGTCTATAATTTTGGTATCGCTTGCTTTAGTCATTATTATGTCAATTAATGTTTTAGATGTTGTCGTTATTCTGGTCGGACTTGTAATGTGTTGCTTTAGCTGAAACTCATTTATCAGATCGGATAACCTTTTTGTATGATGAGTGCATGGGACTGTTTGCCATCATATCGCAATTTAGGTCGCCAGTGATAATAATATCAATATTTGTATCATCTAGTTTTCGCAGTAACGTTTCGAAGTCGTTTAATATGCTAGTATTAGAATTTGGTGGACGATACCATGTAACAATTAAGAGTGGTTTTGACTTAGGTTTTTGAATTTCGAGACAAATAGATTCTAAGTTGACATAAAGTTGTCTGGAATGAATTCGATATGGCTTTTATAACTAATGATACTTCTTATATAAATTGCTACACCGCCACCATTTCGATCTCGGTCTCGTAACCCCGGCATAATATCATAACCTGGTTCCTTAATAATATTGTCGTTTATTGTATTGTCTAATCTAGTTTCGTTTATGCAAAGAATGTCGATCCGTGTGTGTCGATCGGTGTGTGATCATGTACAGTAATGTGCGTATTTGTATAGCCCCAGCGAGTTAACGCTCCGTAGAGCGTCTTGTTTGATAATAATATACGATCTCGCTTGACTTTCAAAGGCCATAAATCGCAATAATGTTGACATTTTACTAAAACTATCGATAGAAATTAGGAGATATTTCTTCACTGAATCGAACGGTGGGATTTTCATATAGGCCTATCATGTTCTGAACCAAAGATACTTGATAGATATTTATAATATATACGAACCTCCAAAGTATAAACAAGGGGCCGGTTGATGCAGTAATTATCAAATAACAGTTAAACTCTTATATACCCGTTGAATATGTATAGTTGTAAACAAATAAAAACTATCGTTCTATAAGGTTCAAAACTTTCAGTTTGGTTGTCGACTGATGATGAATCTATAGTATAGACTTGCATGCTTCGTATTTTGAGCTTATTAAACCACCGCCAGTTAAGGCAGCTAACGAAAACATTCTGTTACGTCTCGATTCATTTGAGAAGCCATATAAACAACTCGAGCTCGTGTCTCACCGGGATATCCAAACACTCGAAAACAATGTATGAAAACACTCGCGCTTCGCGCTCGTGTTCTCATACATTGTTTTCTCGTGTTTGGATATCCCGGTGAAACATTCGCTCTCGTTGTTCATATATTACTTCGAGCACTGATAAAAGTGATAATCTCACATGTGAGATTATTCATGATAATCTCACATGTGAAAATTATCGCTTTTCAATTATCACTTTTCTGTAAAAATTATCGCCTTTCAAAGACTGACCTTTATATAATAAACAGAAAAACACATTAGTGCTTGGAAATACCAGATTTATTTCGAGTGTTGAACATGATATCTCACGAGTGAGCGCGCGCAGCGAACGAGCGAGATATCATGTTCAACACTCGAAATAAATCTGGTATTTCCAAGCACCCATGTATTTTTCTGTTTATTATATAAAGGACAGTCTTTGAAAGTAAGGTATTTCCGCGCACCCATGTATTATTCTCTATATAATTTATAGATCAATAGTTCGTATCTCCACGAACAAGACAGATGACTGAGATTCTTTAATTAAAATACAATGAAATTTCATTCAAAATTCTGTTTGTTTCAAATTGGAAGTTTAAAATGGCAATAAAAACCCTATATAAAATACAAAAAAATTAACTGTCTTGAATTATTTTGTCGGGCGGTACATTTATATTGTATAACGAAATATAAAACATTTTCACGAGGATTTTAAAATTCAGTCGGGCGGTGATGAGAATCAAGGAATTCATTTTATCAGGGGTGGAAAAAATAGGCGAGCACGCGAGCGGCGCTCGCAGGAAAGTTTTCACCAGTCGCAGGAAATTTTTACTCGGGCTACGTGTTGTAAGATTTGTAATTTGAAATTTTGAAGAAAGACCCATCACACGCGTCTCACTAGGAGCTTGATTTGCCTTTAGAAATTCGCTCGCAGATAGCTTTAACAGATTTTTGGCTGATAGCTTTAATTTTTCAGCTACGGATTTAGTTATTGTATCTCTCGCCTCAACAATGTTTCAAAAGATGTTTAATGTTCATGCGAAACTTAACGTTTGTCTGGAGTACGTGAATGAAGAGTGTTTACGCTTTACAGTCAAAATACAAAAACCTTCCCACTTCCACTTCTGTAACTTTGTTTTGTATTTCTGTAATTTGTTTTATTTTTCTGTAGCGATTAC